>LIAE01008680.1:0-80260 GCA_002287525.1 Diploscapter pachys | reverse complement strand
CAGAAAGTCCACATGTGTCCAGGAAGGAGAGCTTGACAGAGTCGAATACAGTACCTGAAAAGGATAAAACTCTCGTTCATATTTTATGGATAAGAATATTTTAGTTATTTCATCCCCCCATTTGCGCCCTTCCTTGTTCCAAGCAGCACTCGCTGTTCTCATTTCCGGTCACTTTCTCTCTATTCCTAATTGGAATTTCGCAATGGAGTGAATAAGAAAATTGGTAAAGTGAATCCATATCGTTAAATTGTAAATTAGCACTTTAAAAAAAATTATGACAAGAACCTTTACAAATAATCTGAATATTTTATAACCTACTCTCTCACGAAATAAGGCAAGATACAACATTTTCTCATTTTTTCTAATGCGATAAAATTTTCATGTGAGCATTCATATCGTGGGACCTGATACAGTGAATGCAAGTTTTGAATAAAAACCTTTTTTTCAATTCACTAGAATATTATTGAAGCGATATAAATTCGAGAAATCTAATCTTATTTCAGCATTCACATCATATGGTAAGCAGAAATGTTTTACGATTCAACGAGGAAATAAATAAATCAATCAATTCAAAATCCTACCAACGGATTCCCATTGTGCTGATTGAGCAGTTCGTACTGTCCATCAGTGAGTGCAGATTCGACGACATAAGCAGCGATGTGGCCGCTGACTGACAGCCTGTGGATCCGCTTGATTCCGTCCAGTTCTGCCACTGAATTCTAGAATGACAGGTCCACGCATTCGCTTGATACTGAAAATGACAAATTACTTGTTTTTCAAAGAATTCGTACTGAGTTTCTTGTCTCTAATCTTTCCTTCCTATCTTCTATGTCTTATATGGAGATTAGTGGTTGACTGGCAGAGCGACCCCTATTCGTCACATCCAATGCAGAAAATGCAAGACTATGTGAAATATGGGCTGGGAAAGTTTCAATGTCCATTTTGTACGACCCCTTTTCATCTAATCTCCTTTCTAATTTGTCCTTGTCATTCCACTTTTGTATGGATCTTCACTTTTCCTGAGCAAGTGAGGCGAGTAATCGCTGCACTCAAAATTCGAATTTGAATATTCAAAATGTCGATGAAGCGGAAGAAGCAAATGAGCAGACAAAAAGAGAATAGGGGGGAGGGAGGAATAATGGCAGAAAGGGAAGATGGGACAGATAGATGAGAGTGGGAATGGGGTAGAAATGGAGATGGGACAATTGCAGGGCTGTCATCAAAAAGAGCTATCAAATCGGAATCTCTGAATATGAGCTGGTTTTTCAGCCATAATACTGCAAATGTCTATCAAATTTCGAATCGAAAAGGTTATGTCAGAATTTCTATGCATCAATCAGAAATACGTAATAAAGTGGTGATCGAAAGTTTGAACACAAACATAAATTCTAAGATCGGTCAACTACCGAATTAATATGAGCCGAAACATCACAAATATATGGTATAAGTTTTCTGCTGATTTGTTCAACAACATTTTCCAGCTTTAATTTATCTGCTTCAAAATACACCTGGTCTAACGGTGAGAGACTAAAATCGATTCTTTTAAAAATTTCGATCACCGCAATCAGTAAGTCTAATTGCAAGTTATCTAGATCTTCATGAACTCTCGTTTTTTTTTTTACTATTTTGTGCCTGTGAACTTTCGCTTAGCACTAACTTCCCCCGCTTCCTAACTTGTCTGCCAATCTGTGCATTTCCTTTCTCATGCCTGAGTCCACTCGACTTCTGTCTAAATCCGGCAAAGGGCTTTTGATTTTGCATTTTGCAGAGGAAATTGCACTGGCAGACAGACTGCCACAGATGACTGACTGCAGATATGCAGTTGCGTAATAACTCGAAAGGTAAATCGAGTCGATACAAGCATAAAAGGTTGCAAAATTTATAATTTATTCGGCAATTCAGAAATCTCGCAGTCTCAAAATAATGAGATAATATGTAAAAGGGAAGATCGCTTTCCTACCATTCTCTATCTTCTCCTAGCCCTTCATACTATTTCGTTAAAATTGCGATATTCTTGAATGCCCATTTCTTCTATTATCAACTGATCTTCGCTAAACGAAAGTTGCATACTCGTCAAAAATCAACCAAGTCAGACAATATTTGAGAAAAAATTCAAAACGTTTTATCAATTTTACATAATCAAGCCATTCAAAATATTGAAGATCGTTTTTCCCGTACAAAATTCTATGAAAAATCTGTATTGTTCGCATGAGTTATTTTTGACGACTTCGCTACTACTTTTCGACATTGACCTCGAATATTTTCCGACTCAACAATTCAGGAAATAAAGAAATAGAGCCTACCGAGTTGAATGATCCATTGGAGCGAAATAGCGATGAGCAGAGACAGGGGAAGGGGTTGGGAGAGGGAACGAGGCAGGGGCAGAAAGGTCGAGGGAATCATCTGCGCATCTTACGGAACGTGCAGCAGCACCGCGAAACGAGGCTGGATCATCTTCCTGAAGAAAATAAATAAATAGAAGCAATGAAGCAATCAAAACGGGTCCACAATTATAAATGAAAGGGTGGAGGAGAAGAAGTACTGAAAGACGAAATGAAAAGAGAAAACGGGCAAAGTAAAGAGCAAGCGGATTATGAAAAAAGTATCCCGCCTCTAAATAAACAAGGACTACTATTTTCTGCTGGAAGAGATTTACTCAACCTATTCTCTTTGTAAGCTTATCAGAATAGCAGAATTCTAAAGCATTAGCTTCCAGATTGGTGCATCAAGAACGATGGTTATCCATAGCAACGTTGAATATTATTCACAGGATTGCATGTCAGAGGAATACAAAAAGAACAGAGTTTCTTTTCAGAAATCAGACGACAAATTATATATCCGTTCCAGTCCTCGTCCCGCCTAGTTCCCGATTTTTGATCATTTGTTTATCCCTGTCCCATGAGTGGAAAAATCGTACGCGTTTCTACCCATTACCGTTTCAAATTTAGTAAATCTCACCGGCGTTCCGTCTCCGTCCCAGAAAAATATCAATTTTTAACAGCCCTGACTTCAAAATTCCACCGAAAAGACTAATAAAATTGCGATACTACTGTGGAAAATTGCGACTAGTCAAATAGCGGTGGAAAATCGACTTTGACACTTCGGAATTTCATTGTTTCAACTGCGAAATTGCACAATTGCGGAATGCAGAAATGCAGGATGTTGTGTGTTTTGCAGGCAGCTGGTCATTATTCCACAATTCTGTCCATTCCTTCCTTCCCTCTTCCCACTGCTACTTTCCACATTTGCCTTGTTTACCTTCCATTTTAAATTGATACTAAACTGACCACCACCCAACATTGGCGAATGCGTAGAGGGACGAGGCGCAAATTTAGCAGCACTCAGAGAATTTTACGTTACTTTTCTAGGTAAAAAAACGAGAACAAAATGAAGTTCACGAAAATTCAAGCTCGTAGTCAAAAATGGCATCTTCCAATTCATCACTCCACGCACAAAGTGCCGCAGCTGCTTTTTGCCGTCAGATCAATTTCCCTGAGAGCACGAAAAAACCTACGCGAGGAAAGCCCCTAACTTGGAAAATCGAAACGGAACTCGATGCAAAATGCGCATGAAAAGATGAGGAAAAAAGGGGAAGGAAAGGGAAATTGCTGAAGGATATAAAGAAGGACTTGAAGAAGGAAGGGGAAGGGAGGGAATAATTCGAAGGAATATGGAAGATTATGGAGGGAGAGCAAAACAATGGCAACACTACACAAGTAGGCAGGGGAGGAGCACTTTGGAAGAAGGACGGAGGGAAGGGGAAATGGGCGGATTGGAGGGAATTGTAAGTCGATGAATCAGTCATTGAGTTATGAGTGAGGAGGACATTATGCAGAACTGCAGGGCCATTGCCCGTAAATAGTCGGTCTGGAGGGAGGGGGAAGGAAGCAGGCTGCTGCGCTTCTGCTGCAATTGAATCAGAGATGTGCAAGTCTCCAACTCTTTCCTTTCTTCCTCCCTTCCCTTCACACTCTCCCTCTAGATGACCCCACGGAGACCGACTGAGCAAGAGCAAGGGCAAGGGCAAAAGCAACAATCATCGGACATTGACACATTACGGCTAGGCGCTGAGGGGTTCAACAAAATGCTGCTGCAAAATAAAGAGCAATTAGAAAGAGGAAATGCAGGTGAATTGCAATAGGTCAATAGAGCTAGAAGAGGCAGATAAATTATTCGACAGAAGGCAAGATACATAAAGGAGCAGTTTACATTTGTTAGAGAGGGTGATACTGAAAATAGGAACGGAAATGGGCAAATGGGGAGTGAATTGATGGAAAAAGACTGCACGATGAAGCTAACATCGAGACGGGGGTTGAATGGAAGAAACATAAGGGAGGAATCTCGGATTACAAATAGAATAGAGGACATTAAAGAAGAAGAAGAAGTAGAAGATGATAGGGGTAAAGAACAATGAAGCAGGAAAGCAATTGAAAGAGAGCAGAGAGGGATGGAAGGGAAAGAGATAGAGACAGAGGTCAGTAACTGCTGCAGGGAAGGAGCACACGGGGCTTACTTGCCACGCCCTACTGGATAGAGGATGGGGGAGAGGGATTATTGCAAGAGATGAGCAGAGAGTAACTCGCACTCTCGGAGTGGACTGGGCGACTGGCAGACTGGCAGAAAGGGGAGAAGGAATGGACAATTAGCTGCCACACTCTGCCCCCACTGCCCTTTGGACGCTGAATGGCAGATGCACAAATTCAAACAGACACATTTGCATTTCGGCAGTTTAGCCATTTCAACGAGGAAAGGAACGCTAGTTGCTAACTGCAATTCGCAACAGTTGACTTATGCAACTACAGAAGAAAACAGCTTGTAGAAAACGTTAGAATATAGGAAGAAAGTTTTTTTGTTGTTTTTTTTCTGCAAAAATGAAACGAGGATGGAACCCAGCCTTGAAATAAGAAGTTTCATAAAAGAAGAAATGTCATTCGCTTTTTCACGTCTCGAAATTTGATGCCAGAATAAGAAAAAATCCTAATGATGGCTGCTAATAAGCCTATTTTGACGATAGACGACACTTGGCCTCTTTGAAGATGCAAAATGAGAGAGGAGAGGGAGGGAAGAGGACAGAACAGACGGTGGAAGGGATTCAGAAGGGATTACACATTCAATGCTGAATGCAGAATAGAGAATGGATTTGATTGAATGGACAGAAGGATGGAATAAAGAGCAAAATAAGGAAGAAGAGGAAGATTCGATCTGGAAGTTGTTCGAGAGGCACAAATTGTTGACGCGCAAAATGACCAGTTGAAGATACGAGGAAAGCAAAACCAATTTCGTAAAATTTAAGAAAACTGTTTACACTCGAAATGGCCATCGAGATGCAAAAAAGAAATGACCAATTTCGTATAAACTCATGAAAGATTTGTTGACATATCAATTTTGTTTGAATTTCAAAAATTTTCATTCCTTTATGAATGTATCGCTCCCGATGGACAAGTTTTTGTTTAAAATTATTTCATGAAAAAATTGAAAAATAAGTCACTTCGATATTTATTTCACCTTTTGTCTGTGAGATGTGAAATTCTATTACCGAATTTACGATGCAACGGGACTTCCGACGGCCGTCTGCAGATGCTCTTCTTCTTTCAGTTCCATTTTTAGTCCCTGGTATTCACTCCTCTTCCATTCGCTGTCCTTGTCCCGTTCCTCCTCTTTCTTCATCGTCTCTTCATTTCCAGTCGAATTTCCATTTGCAACCATTTTCATCCTCATGTTCTCCATTTTGTCTGTCGGAATTCGTCGGGAAAAAGCACTCGGCACGAGGTCGTGAGCCAGGGACGAAACTCCGCTCAGAGTGTCGTCGCTCATTTCCTGGAATAGAAGATATTCTTCATTCAATCAACTTATAATCGATGGAAAATAGGAAGTGATTCAAATTTTGAAGAACTAAGAAAGTTTTCAGCGAAAAAGAAGGGCAATCAGCATTTTGATATTCAAATCAATGCCCATTAAAAATGTCTAAAAATTTGTTAGTCAGCTACACCATAATAATGACCGAGTTACTATTCTAGATAAGGCGACAAAATTTTATTGGAGCAATGTTATTTCAAACTTTTACAAATACTCCATCTAAAAACTCACATGAAGCAATCTGCGGCGCCTGGCTTCGAGAGCTTCAAAATTCTTGAGGACAGTTTCCTTCGCCGCAAGCCGGAGTTTCGTCATCTTCTCTTCTGAAATGAACTATTTTATGTAAGTAAAATCATGCTTTATGAGAAGTTACCATGGAATAAACGAGGATTTTCAGTTCATTTTTACAATTTTAGTAAAAAAACTCATCACTTTGGGAAATTCTCATTCAAACTCACCATTCCTCGGAGGCAGCAATTTGACTTTTCCCAGTTTTTCTCTTCTCCGCAATTTTCCCTTCGATTTGCTGTTTCGCATCGCTCTACTTGATAGAGAACCAATTGGAGAGTCTGAAACTTACAATATTTAATTTTAAGCAATTTGGATTATTGTATTCGCTTTATCTGTACACAAGAAGATCATCGATATTGCGTGAAAATGCACAGAAATCTTCTGCGTAAGATCTAGCAACAACATGCAGCTCTTGACTTTGATATTGAGAAATTGCAAATAGCAAAATTCTCAATCAAAATATCAGAAAAATTTCTAACTCGCCAAAAATCCGATCGGAAATGGTGAGCGGTTCTTCAATCGACTTCTCAGACTCGTTGCCCTTCTCGTCTTCCTTTCCTCTGCTCGCGCTTCTTCCCTTTTCGTTCTTGTTCTTCGCCTTCATTTCCTGTGTTTTGTCCTCTTCACTCAGTGTCTTCTGCACGGCTGTTCTCGTGTGAACTGTATCATTTGAAGCTGACGATTTTGTGCCTGAAAAGACAAGTGTATTTCAAAGAGTTCTTGGGTGGAACGAGAAATTTAGAAATCAGAAAAAAAGAAATGAACGATCGAAGACAGAACTTCGTCTGCAATTAATTCGAAAGATCTCTTATCTGTGCCTTTAGCAGTTGCAATTGAGTCGACTGTGCTGTTGCTGTTCGAAAGTGATGACAATGCCTGAAATTGGGCGATGTTGTATTTCAAGATGAATGTTGGATTGGAAGATCATTCCTGTTACACCTTTGACAGTAGAACATGAAGATAGATGTAACAAAAATAGCCATTCAATCTAATATTTCCACTCACCTTTCTGAGCCCCGAAATTTTGACGACTCCATCTCGATTCTGCGCGTCTTTCCTCGCTGCCTTTTTGTAGGGTGACGATTCAACCAAAGTTCCCCCTACAATTCATCCATCTTTCCCTTTTTGACTCACTTTTCGGACTGTTCTTGAGCGATTTTCGATAAAGAACTCGATCCAAACAGAAGACGAGCAGCTGCGTTTGGATGCAGAAGAAAAGGCAGAAGTAGATGAGACACGAGGACACTGTTTGGGGTGAGAAGAAAAGGGGCATTGTTGAAGAAGTAATGGCGAAGGAGATTGGATAAAATTAGAGAAAACTCCAATATTCAAATTTCCCAGACAGAAAATAAGAATTAGCATACAGTAGGAGTGGACAATCATTCTATTTAAAAATCGCCAGTCCCAAATTCATTACCATCTCCGCCCACTCGCCAGCCTGCCTATCTGCATTGCATCATCCCTCACTCTGTCATTTCGTCACTTCGTCATCCTGTCATCTTCCCTCCACCAGTCGAGTTGCTGTGAATGGCGCCCAGTGCAGAATCGGACGACTTCACCTGTAGAATCGTCGATCGGCTCTTGTCTGGTAATTCCCTCAACAAAGAGCATTGTGACATTGTCATCGAGACTGTTCGTGCACTCGGGGTGACAATTCAAAAGCGATGACGAAAAATTGAAGAAAGTCAAGCACGAAAAGCAGAGATAATCGAAAAATCAGCCGATGAAAAAGGAGAAATGCCAATTTGCATTTTCCGGATCCGTGTCATTTCTCCGATTTTCTTTGAAGCAACTTGTTTTTCATCGACTTTTCTTTTTTCTGTTAAATTTTCTAGCTTTTCCTCGTGATTCTATCTCCAAATTAGGTCGATGCTCTGTTGAAGTGTTCAAATTTCATCCTCCCTCTCTTCTGAGAAACCCACTCCACTGTCAGTGTCTTCAGTTTCTTTTTGAATCGTCCTTCGTATTTTTCAGTGAACGATGAGCGAAATCCGTCTCTTACGAACTGCGTGAAGGCCGGGGAAATCGTGGAGTTGCTGCGGCGCTGCGCGAAAGTCCTCCTCTCGCAGCCCGTTCTCCTCGGGGTGTCTCCTGAGATTTTCGTAAGTCTTCAAAAATATTTCATGAAACAAATGCGGAATTTTCGAATCTCGAAGTTCCAACGATTTTAAGGATTCTTGTTCCGAAACCAAATTTTCAAAACAATTGTCGCATCACCCCTGTCATGATCATGAATCCTCAGTCAATCCTTCTTCAGATCTGCGGTGACATCCATGGCCAGTTCACAGATTTGCTGCGTATTTTCAACCGCTGCCAGTTTCCCCCGACGACGAGCTATCTCTTCCTGGGAGATTATGTCGATCGGTTGGTTTTTATACCTCAATTCTGGAAAGATGGAAGAAGTTTTGATTCGAAACTTCGTTCGTTAAAAATCCATAGGCCGACAGTTAAATCCCTTTCAAAACGAGCTGATCTTCATCTTTATTTTGCAGAGGCAGTCAACAGCTGGAAGTCATCTGTCTGCTCATGTGCTACAAGGTAGAAGAATTTGTGCCATTTTTCGTTTCGAATCTAAGACGCTTCTGTGTAGATAGGAGAGATTTTGCAAATAGAAGGCATGTTGAAACATTCACCGATCATAGTATCACTATATTTTGAAAACTCATTCACTGTTTCAATGAGTGGTGTTGTTTCCAGATCTTATAATTTTCTAGCAGGTCACCGAGTTTTTCTTGCACAAAACGCTCTACACCCTTCGTTTCATTTCCATTACAGTAATCCATTCTCTTCCTTCCAGATTCTTTACCAGGGCAGTTTCTTCCTGCTCCGTGGAAATCACGAATGTGCTTCAATCAACAAAGTCTACGGTTTCTACGAGGAATGCAAAAGGAGATACAACGTTCAGCTCTACAATGCTTTCCAGGTACGATTTTTCCTCCACAATTCATTTCAATTCCTTCCTTTCTAGGACCTATTCAACAGTCTTCCTCTGGCTGCCATCGTCGCTGAAAGAATATTCTGCTGTCATGGCCAGTTTGACATTTTCACTAATTTGTATTCATCGTGAAAATTTGGTCTGGATTGTTCCTTGAATTCACTCTTACTCTTTTGTGATGAGGATCATCTCTTTACAAAAAGTTAGGGCTATGAAAAATAGAAAAGTAACTTTAGAATCAGTATAATTTCATGAAAACTATTGATTTTATTTTCTTTCAGGAGGAATCAGCCCGAAAATATTGAGTTTCGAGCAAATCAGCCACATCCAACGGCCCTTCGACCCGCCCAACGGCAGTTTCGTCATCGATTTGCTCTGGTTCGTCTACTTGCTATTATTTTGTTTAATTGAGTGAAAATGAGAGACGAAATGATATTTGATTCGTTTGTAAAATGACGATGCATAAATGAGTGAGAAACTAGATGACGCGATGTGAAAGTAGTCAATCTTCGAGAAATACGAAAGAAGAGATGTGCATATGCGCTCTTTTGGAGTAATGCATTTCTCTTCTAGGTCTGTTGGATAATGCATGATTTTCCAGGTCTGATCCGGACGAGTCCTGCAAAACGTATGTCACTTTAATTCCCATTGAAAAATCATAATGTTTATTTTACTATCTATCTAACTTTTCTTCAGTTGGGGGAAAAACAGCCGGGGCGTTTCTGTGGTTTTCGGAGTGGAAGCCGTCAGACAATTCTGTCAGCAATTCAGCATCGATTTGATTGTCAGAGGCCATCAGGTTGATTCAAGTACTTGTTTAAACAAATTCACATCTCCTGCACTTGTTTGGCATTTATACAGAACCTTTAATGCACTAAAATATTAAAAATAGCTGTATTATCGCAAAAGTTGTTGCTCGATTCATTTGTTTCATCCCATACTTGAGCAATTTCAACCAGTTTGAAGAATCATGCAAAAAAGAACAACTCATTGACGACAGCCTAAATTTATTATGATTCTGCTTCACTCCATTTATTAACTCATTTTCTATCTTCAGGTAGTGGAAGATGGATTCGAGTTCTTCGCAAATCGTAAATTGGTGACTGTATTCTCTGCACCCAAGTTCTGTGGCGAATTCGACAATGCGGGCGGCATTATGCATGTCAATGAAGATCTGGTGAGTCATTTTGATTTTCTTTTGATACTAGAAAATATAATTGAGCTTAGAAGCAATTTTGAATTGTGACAAGATTAATACTATCAAAATTAAGATCCCTTCTCTCTTAATGCGCACTTCCATCATTTGCTCATTCAGACCTGCTCGTTCCAAATTCTCAAGCCAGTTTCGCACCAAATCCGCACAAATGCGCCTTACAAAAAGAAAGGCAGCGGGAAGAGGAAGAGAATAAGGACGGACAAAACGCAGACTGTCGATTGAATGAAGAGGAAGGATGAGGGGAGGAGAAGGAAAGACACAACTCATTCATTGTCAAATTGCCAACTGACTGTCGAAAAATTCACAACTCAATCGATCTCCCTCCAATTCTCAAATCCGCGCAAACTCATATCTCAAAGTGACATTCATCATCTCACTAAATCACTACACAATAAATTATTTCCGAAAAGAATTACTATATTGAACAAGAAATATTCTGATAGAATGGTATAGAAATTTTTGAAAGGGCAATGCTTTGTTTTCTTTCAAAAATGACCTTGATGATTGACTGTTGTTGTTGCATCATCAAGCATCCAAACATACGCATCCACCCTCTGTTTGCGAGTTGAGGCCCTAAAATAACTCCTAATCAATTCGTCATTCATCGTTTTTCTATTGCTTCCGCTCCCATTTTGTCCTTGGCTGTTTTCTGCTCTCAGCTCTGATAATAACATCAATCTTATCAGCCCTTTTCGCCTGTCTTACCCTCTATAAATGGACTGCTCATTCCCTCTTCCAATCAATCCACTAGTTTTCCATTTCTATAGAGCTATTCCCAAGTTCAATGAGAGCATCACTTCTGTTATGCCTGGGGCTGCTCGCTCTCAGCACTGTCTGCCTGGCTTATCCCGCTGCTGAAGCTGAAGAGGTTGGACTTCATTATAAAACTCTCAGCGAATAGTAAAAGTTTTAGAAGAAAGATTCATCGTCGAATTCTGAAAGCAGTGAAGAAGAGGCAAAGAAAGAGAAAATCGGAGGACCAAATGTGCTGGGACCGAACGAAAGGAAGGCCAGGTTGGAGGCCGAAGAGAAGAAGAAGGCAGAATCTGAGGAAGGAGAGGAGAAGAAGGCCGAATCTGAGGAAGGAGAGGAGAAGAAAGAGATAATCGGAGGGCCAAATGTGCTGGGACCGAATGAAAGGAAGGCCAGGCTGGAGGCCGAGGAGAAGAAGAAGGCAGAGGCTGAGAGCGGAGAGCAGAAGGACACACAGGTCAAGCCCTGGGCTGACAAGGATGGAAAGGCCAAGATTAAGCAACTCAAGGAACAGGCTGCTGAGGTGAGGAAAAAATAATGCACAATGAAATTGAAATTTGATTTATAGGCTCAGGCAGCTGAAAAGGATGCCGAGAAAGCCCTACTTCGATTGAGAAGAGCTCTGATCAAGCCTGAAGCTCCTAAGGGAAACGAAGCAGAAGAGAAGACGGGAGAAGGTCAGGTTGAGAGGAGGCACCACAGAGGACACCATGGCAGAGGCAGACATCATCACAGGTATAAAGTTTAATTTTTGTTTCTAAATCCTTGCTAGAAGCTTATAAGTCACTTCATCAACTTTTAGCATTGTTTATGGGTTTGTTTTCGAAACCAATCAATAGATAACGTCCTTTCAAATGTCGTAAAAATTAACAGCGAAATGAGAACGTATTTCGTAATGCATGATTCTTAAATATTTATTGCAGACGTCATCACCACGACTGTCAGAAATTCCTCGAGGCTCTGTTCGCTGGTCTGAATGAGGAAGAGAAGAAGGAATTCATGAAGATCAAGCACGATGAGGATCTGAGCAGAGAAGAGAAAATCGAGAAGATTAGGAAGTGGGCTGAGAAGAAGGGGGACTTGGTCAAGGTATTGTCACAATTACTGCATCATTTTTAAAATTTATCCTAAATTTTTATCCTTTGAGTTTTGAAGAAAGAAAATGACTAGATTTTTCTTTCAATTTCTAAAATTCGTGATTAATTTGTGGGAGCTTACAAGATTATCAGTGATTTTTCTTGACTCATTTCCTCTTCTGACTGAACTCCATTTGCAAACAAGTACTGTCCCATTAAGCACGTACATTAATGTTATGTTTTTGCTGATAAGGACATTTTCGTTTGTTTGTGTCATAAAATGCGCGACCGTTAACTATCAGGCGATAAAATCGAGATCAAACTGATAGTAGAAAAAGTGATTGAGACAGAATTATGATCGAAGATGCTAAATTGAATTTCAAAAGAATAATTTTAGGAGAAAATCGAGGATTTCATCAAGAACAAGGAGAATTTCCGCAATGAGAAGAAGCAGCTGAGGAAGGCTGCTGTGAAGAGACTCCCTGATCTGGTGGAGAAAATTGAAGAAATCTTGGAAGATGACGACCTCAGCAGGAAGGAGGTAGATCGGAAATATTGAAAAATGAAGTAGAAATTATTTTAGATGAAGGAAAAAGTGGTTGATTTGCTGCCGACCGACAATCAGAAACTGATCGAAATGCTCCAAGTTCTGTATCCATTCATCGACATGGAAGTGGAAAGGGAATTGGAAGAGGCGGAAGGAATAGAGAAGACAGGCAGAGTGCGAAGGAACATCGGACAGGGAGTGGGCGGGTTCACTGACAGAAAGCATCATGGAATCGGACATGGAGTTGATACTAGGTAAGCTAGAAATACAGCGCAAATTGAATTCCTCACAAAAACGCTATGCCACAATGTGGCGAAATAGTATTAAAGTGGGAGATCGTTTCTCATCCATCTAGCCCTACACACTATTTCGTCATGTTGCGTTTTTGTAAAGATCCAAATCACCAAATACAGAAAACAAACTTAAACCTAATAATTTAGACATCACAAACATCAGCATGACGACATGTATGATGCCTACGGCAAAAGAAAGGATCAATACGATGCTTATGGAAGAGGATATTAAACGAAACATTCTCAGGGTTAGGAATTTGTAAATCAATCATCAGAAACGTGTACATATCCATTGTCATAAAGTGTTTAGATTTTCTTTGCGAGAAGTAAATTTTTCTTCATTAAATTTCTAATCTTTAAAGAATCGAATCCGAACATAAAATACATAAATAATCAATTCTGAAACCGAAATTTACATAAAATCGACCTACTGATTACTAATCAACTGAAAAGGAAATCTCTGAATCAGAGAATGAAATAGACGACATGGACCGTAATGAGAAATTGTCATAAAACAGACAGTCATTTGGTTGTCTTCTGCATTCGATTCGCAATCAATGTCCCTCCTCGCTGGCCTTCAGTTCCTCGTACTGCTTGTCATTCAGTAATTCTTTCAGCTCGTTTTCGTCCTTCACTTTCAGCTTGTAAATCCAGCCTGAAAACATGGGATGGATCATTAATGAAAATGCACCGTAAAAATTTGTATAAATCAGAAGTTGGCCGGAATGGTTATTTTGAAAAATCTGATCAGAAATCGAAATGATATCTAAACAAATTTCGGGATCGGAGTTGAAGCGAAATTGGTTCAAAAATGTCGAAATCTAAATCGGAACTTCGAACCACTCCTAGTATAAATCTTCACAATTTGAAGATATTATCGTCCACATTCTTTTACGGAAGGGCTCTTACAATAAATTTTTCATAGCATTTAGGCTATAGGAAAGGAGGAAAGTTACATTTCTAAAGTCTGAAAATCATTGATACTTGTGCAAATGAAGATCAACTTTTAGAAACAATGGGGAAGATGACAAAATCATTACAGTTCTTGACTTGGAAACACAGATCAATAATAACTTTTTTCTAAAATTCTACCTAGTTCGTGAGTTGAGTATTTTGTGTTATGTTTCTGTCTCTGATAAGAATAAAAAACACCTGCCTTTGTCGAAGGGACTCTTGTTGATTGTCGAAGGCTCTGACTCGAGAAGAGTGTTCCTTTCAGAAACCGTCCCAGAAATTGGCGCATAAATGTCCGAAGCTGCCTGAAATTAATAGGATTTTGTTTGCATTTATTACTTTTTTAAATAAACGTTTATGTTTTGAGGCAAAATTGGATAGTTAAAGAAGAACTGCATTTAAGAAATGCTGCAGCGTCACAACCTTAACGTATTAAGAAATAGAATCTAGGAATAGAAGATGTCTAATTGACTTTAGGCCATAACTATCCATCTCTCTCAGTATTTTTCATGCTGTAAGACTGTGCGCTACTGTAAAGTATGCAGTTTGGCAGGAAAAACTGAACATTTCCGAAAGTTATTCTTCCCTTTGTGCTTACCTTAACACTCTCAACAGCCCCAGTCGAGTCTCCCTTGTCGATTTGCTTGCCTTCCTCTGGCAATTCCACATAAACTACATCTCCGAGTTGTTCCTGCAATTCAAAGGTCATTCCAAGATTTTTTTTTGTAATTCCCCACAGCAGCAAAATCAGTGATTCCAACAGTGCCGATGCCATTTTCGACTTTCACCCATTCGTGCTTCTTCGTGTAGAATCGCTCTGAAAAATAGCTTTGTGCTGAAAAATTCGAATGAACTTGATCTTCATGGTGCATTGTCTCAAACTCTTCCATTATTTTAATTCAAAATGACTTTCTAGCGAAATTATTTTGTTAATTATGAAAATCAAGCTTCGAAACTTTCTGTTCTGATGTAGCAATTTATGAGTAAATCCAAAATCTAAAAATCAAAGGATTATCCCCCATTATAAGAAATAGACGAAGTAAACTCGTAAATGACGAGATCTATAGTTAGAGATAAGGTGAGAAAAGATAAGTCTCATCGTTTACGAATTGCCACAGATGAAGGTGTGATCATACTCATTCACTATTCATTATCTCATTGTGTTAAATTGCAAGAATCAAAGGATCAATAAACAAAGTACAGAAAGGGATAGTCATAAGTTCAAAACATGTCTTGATTTTTTAATGTCTACCTTTGAACACAGTTGCGGAGATGGAGAGAGATCGAGTCTGGATGAAATCGAATTGGCGCAACAGCAGCTGAGAGGTCCCTCGAAGGAGTGTTGCTCCAGACATGTCCTGCCTCGTCACTGAAATGAGGAGGATTGGCAAGTAAACCTTGGAAAGATGAATCGATGCAAATAAACGAGCCAATCAATCGCTATGGAAATCGGCAATTCAGCAATTAAAACGAGAAACTGAGAAGAAAAGGAAACAATTTGGAGATTTTTACGGGTTTGTAATGGCGAGAATGATAAGGACAAGGGGGGAGAATGGACATAACTGAACAAGACAGAATGGGCATGGGGGACAGTTAGTGAAGAGGAAGATGGAAAGTACAAAGAAGGAGAATTGTCGTTGAGTGCAGATTGCGGGCAGAGATTGCTTGGGGCAGAGAAGCACTGAATGATCGACAGATAAGGGCGAATCAAATAAAAGCAGACGAATTCGAATCGCAATTATTTGCACTTTGTCAGTTAGTTTTCGATACCGATTCAACGGAATTTGTACAAATCAAATCGAAGAATGCAATTTGAAATAATTTATTCGTTGCCTAACTAACTGGAATCTATAAAACTGAACTATTCTAAATAAAGAATTACTTAGTCCTTATCATCTCATGTCGTATAGGGCTTGAGCTGCTTGACAGAGGGAGGAATCAGTGAAATGTCGCGAGAAGAATTGCACCCCGATGGGAAGACCGGAAGAATCATTGCCAAAGGGGATTGAAATTGCGGGAACACCTGAAAGAAAATAAATAGTTTCACAACAATGATCATATTTGAATCAATTTTCTAATCAGTTGAGAATCTGTGAAAATGGTGTGACCCTTATTTTCATTACAGAAAAAAGTGGGGGGAAATAAAAAGAGAATTCGAAGATAAGGAGGTTCATAAATGTGGATGTTAAAATAGCATTTCCAACACATTTTTTCTTTAAAAAATTTTTCCTCTTATTACAATATTTATAAAAGAAAAGTTCAAATAATATTCTTGCCTGCCAAATTAGCCGATTGTGTGTAGAAGTCATCGTGATGCTCCCTCATATAATTGGATTCCCAAAGTTCGGAAAATCGCGGAGCCGATCCAGAAGCTGAGGGGACGAGCAGCAGGTCGAGGGAGGACAGCACGGAACACAGCTCGGAGGCGATCACTCGACGCACCAACAGAGCTCTCTCGAAATATTCCTTCCGATGTCTGAAAGCAAAATTTCGTGAGAAAGATTTGCAAAAAAAAGCGTTAGTAATTCGTAGAAAATATTCAACAATTTTCAATTTTGGATGAAAAATAAAGCGTAGTCTCTAGGAGAAACACTTTCAAAATTTTCATGCATAATTTTTCGAATCTCACCTTCTCATGAGGAAATAATTTCCAGCGAAAATTCGTTTCCTGACGACAGAATTGAGTGACTCGCTTCTGGTTGCAGCGTAGAGAGCGTGGGTCGAATTGGAGATTTCTGAGCGATGTCCGAAGGCAACACCGTCGTATCTGAAGAAAATTCATAAAGCTATTCTTTTTAACAGACATAGAAAAATATTAGCTTTGAAAACGTTTCATGAAGAAATATTGTTAAAGTCAAAGTAGAGAATGAAGTTTTTTTTGCAAAAATTCACAGAAGTCAAAAACAAAGTCTCCTCGCCCAACCAATTTTAAATATTGAAAGTGTAATAAATGCAAAAAAAAATAAACAAACCTAGCCATATTAGAAGCCACATCAGCAGCACAGATGACATGATAGGTGTTGAGGGAGAATCTGGAAGAGGGGAGGGAGACAGAAACGATGCGAGCGCCTGCTTTCGCAAGGCGATTCGCTGCTCGATTCCACACTTGCCAACCCTCCAGAGACAGATTCTCGTCGTGGAATTCCTGAATAAATTTGTATTTGTAAAAAGTTAAACCAGAAATTGTTGATAAATAAAAACTGCATGAACTTTCATCTAAAAGTGGAAAAGAAGAGTAAGAAATAAAATGTGTAGGGATATTTTACAGTTAGTCGTAGGAATGTTATTTTCAAGAAAATACTCATAAAATTCGTCGTACTTTTGGAATACCGATCCGAAGTCCCTTGAATGATTTGAATGAATTGTCCTTCTCAAAATGCTCATTCGAAGTGGAATCGTTCTCATCGACATTTTGCATCATTTCTGCAAGCAGTTTCGAGATGTTGGATAAAAGTGCAGACTCACTTAGATATTCGAGGCATTTTGACGCACTTTGACATAAAATCGACGGAGAATCGAGTGAATTGACCTGAAATGAATAACTGAAAATAATTTCGTGAACTAGAAATTACTCGGGGGATTATCTTTGTCAATGAATGTCAAGGTTTGAAATTTAATGAGCTTACAACTCGTGAATTGTTTTTGCGAAACTCACCAACGGAACGAGGCCACTTCGAGAAAGGAGACCGTATGTCGGTTTGAGACCAAAAACACCCGTGAAAGTTGCTGGATTACGAATCGAGCCTCCTGTGTCCGAGGCTATTCCGCTAAAAAATGAGATTCAAGAGAATAAAACCTTAACCTACTATAAAATCTACTGATTTGTAACCCTCATCTAATCGTATAAAATAGCATCCACGAAAATGGACTGAGTGAAGAATGTTTCAATGCCGAGAGGTTTACAAATCGGACAGGGTTTTTAATAGCAGTTATTCAGGTATCAATGGATTTTACAATTGTCTAAAATCTTCAAGACTCACACATCAGCCATTCCCAACTGCACGGCCACTGCAGCCCCTCCCGACGATCCTCCAGCAACTATGAAATCGTCCTCTTTCTCCTCACCCTCGATCTGACTGTTTTGCTCAGAGTTGACATGTTTGATTCCATTCCTAACGGGACCGAAATATCCCAGGAGACTGGACGTTCCCATTGAGAATTCATCGTGGTTGCTCTTCCCGATTACACAACCACCTGCAAAATGTGTATTTTTTAAAGAAAAAAAACTACTAAAAATTTTAGATGGAAATCTTTCTGCATGCAGGAATGTGTTAGCGTTTTTGTGAATTTAGATTCTAGAAGCATCGATGTAAAAATATTCTTTCTGACGCAAAATAAAAAAATCCGAAATTCGTCAAAAAATTTGAAACATCTTATTTTTGACTGACTGAAAAATGATGAGTGTTCGTCAAAAATTAACTTGCTTTTTCGCAAAGTTGTCACTTTTCATCTTCATTTTTTCTCGTGCTTTTTTTATTTTCTGTAATTTTTAAAACTATTTTTTCGCGCAGTTATTTGTACCTTTGTCGATAAGTCGTTGAACTGTAGTTGCAGTGTAGGGAGGTCGGAAATTGACGAGGCTTTTTGAGGCACAGGTTGTGGGCTGCGATTGCAGACTGCAAGCGATGTTTTTCAAAGAAATTCGTGATTTATTACGTGAAACAGTCCTTGACAACGACGGGAAACGGGGTGAGGCCTCGGTCGAGAGCAGCTGCGGCTTGCTGCCTGGCCAGGTCGAATGTCTCCGTGATGAGCGCGTTGCAGTCGCGGAAGCGGATCGCTCGACCGATCGCTTCCTCAATCACTTGCATCCGCCTTCTAAAAATGTTTTGCCATTTTTTACGATCATGAAAAAATAAATGGCAAGAAACAGTGATGAGACAAAACTGAAGTTTGAAGATTTGCAAGTGGTCCCAAAAGTTTCGAGATTAGCTTAAATCGTCAGCAAGAGAACAAAAAAGTTTTGCCTCGCCAATATGATAACAGTAGAAATTTTAATGGATAAATTGAAATTCCCCAAGTCATTGATGAAAACTGCAAAAAGATATTGAAATTCATGACATTGCTAACATTTTACATTGAATTGAACATAATTTTCCGCAACAGATTTATTTAGTCTTGTTCAGAATGTTTAGGGAAGCTCGATAATTCAAGTGAGTAGTCCGTTGAATTCAAATAAAGTTGAATCAATAAATTAGCGAAAAAGTGAATAGCAGAAAAGCTACTATTTAGAGATCTTACAATAATAATTGAAAAATCTAGGAATAATCACAAAAATATTCTAGAAAATTGGACAAATTTATTATAAGACTTTCGAATAAATATGAAATGGGTAGATTTGATAAGGTTAGGGGAAATTAGTCGACTTCCTCGATGGTTGGGCCTCCAGCTCCTCCAGCTCCACCTGCTCCTCCTCCTGGAGCTGCACCAGGCTCTCCACCAGCCGATTGGTAGAGCTTGGTGATGATGGGATTGCAGACGCCCTCGAGTTCCTTCTGTTGGTGCTCGAATTCGTCCTTCTCTGCGGTCTGATTCGAATCCAGCCATCTGATCACTTCGCTGCACTTGTCTTCGATCTTTTTCTTGTCGTCGGCCTAAAGTGAAGCACACTCAGTCTCCTACTCTTTATTTCGCTTGCTTACCGAGATCTTGTCCTTGAGTTTCTCGTCTTCGATGGTCTGCTTCATGTTGAATGCATAGGATTCGAGCGAGTTCTTGGCTCCAACTCGGTCCTTCTGCTTCTCGTCGTCAGCCTTATACTTCTCGGCTTCAGAAACCATACGTTCGATGTCGTCCTTCGACAAACGACCCTGCAAATCATTCCTTCGTTTCAGAATTACTTTCTTCTCTCATTACCTTGTCGTTAGTGATGGTGATCTTGTTCTGCTTGCCGCCAGACTTGTCCATCGCAGTGACGTTGAGGACACCGTTGGCGTCGATGTCGAAGGTGACTTCGATCTGAGGAACTCCTCTTGGTGCAGGCGGGATTCCGGAGAGCTCGAATTTTCCGAGCAGATTGTTGTCCTTGGTCATGGCTCTTTCTCCTTCATAGACTTGGATCAACACCTGAAAGATGATGACTTTGCATTTTCCTGTTTCTAGAATTGGCTTACTCCAGGCTGATTGTCGGAATAGGTGGTGAACGTCTGCGAGGTCTTGGTGGGGATGGTGGTGTTTCGCTTGATGAGAGCAGTCATCACACCTCCTGCAGTCTCGATACCGAGAGACAAAGGAGCGACGTCGAGCAGAAGCAGGTCCTGAACGGCTTCGGACTTGTCTCCGGACAGGATCGCTGCTTGTACGGCAGCGCCGTAGGCGACAGCCTCATCAGGATTGATGGACTTGTTCAGCTCCTTGCCAGAGAAGAGATCGGACAGCAGCTTCTGGACCTTCGGGATACGAGTAGAGCCACCGACGAGGACGATGTCGTGGATCTAAATTAGTTTATATTTTGTGAAGAAGTTTGTATTTTCTGTACCTGGGACTTGTCCATCTTGGCGTCTCTGATAGCCTTCTCGACCGGGTCCATGGTGGAGCGGAAGAGATCGGCGCAGAGCTCTTCGAAACGAGCTCTGGTGATGTTGGTGTAGAAGTCGATGCCCTCGAACAGCGAGTCGATTTCGATCGAGGCCTGAGACGAGGATGAGAGGGTACGCTTGGCACGCTCGCAAGCAGTTCGGAGACGACGAAGAGCACGAGGGTTGGAGGCGAGATCCTTCTTGTGCTTTCGCTTGAATTCGGCGACGAAGTGGTTGACCATTCTAAACATCAATCACTTCATTGCTGGATTTTCTTTGAGTTATTATTTACCTGTTGTCAAAGTCCTCTCCTCCAAGGTGAGTGTCTCCAGCAGTGGACTTGACTTCGAAGATGCCATCTTCGATGGTCAAGATGGACACATCGAAAGTACCACCGCCAAGATCGAAGATGAGTACATTGCGCTCGCCGTGGCCCTTCTTGTCGAGTCCGTAGGCAATAGCAGCAGCAGTCGGCTCGTTGATGATACGGAGCACGTTCAGTCCAGCGATAGCTCCAGCATCCTTGGTAGCCTGACGCTGAGAGTCGTTAAAGTAGGCCGGGACCGTGATCACAGCGTCCTGAAAATCCACTCATTTTATTTTGAAACTTTTACTCCGAAAATCAAAACAACTTGACATTGTCTTTCTTCCTTCTCTGCTCACCTTGCAAGTCTGTCCGAGGAATGCCTCGGCGGTCTCCTTCATCTTGAGCAGGACCATGGAGGAGATCTCTTCAGGCGTGAATGTCTTGGTCTCTCCCTTGTACTCGACCTGCACCCTGGGCTTGTTTCCTTCAGCAGACACGACCTGCAGTTGATGTTCATTAATTTCTAAGCTCAGTTACCGGTCTTACCTTGAATGGCCAATGCTTCATATCCGATTGCACATTAGCGTCATCGTATCTTCGTCCAATCAGACGCTTGGCGTCGAAGATGGTGTTGTGTGGGTTCATGGCCACCTGATTCTTGGCTGCGTCTCCGATCAGACGCTCAGTGTCGGTGAAGGCAACATAACTCGGGGTAGTACGGTTGCCCTACAATGAATCACATTTTATCTCTAAACTGATATATATTTCTCACTTGATCGTTGGCAATAATCTCGACTTTGCCGTGCTGGAAGACTCCGACGCAAGAGTACGTCGTCCCCAAATCGATTCCGATAGCGTTAATTTTCGCCATTGTTAAAGTTTCGAATACTTTAGAAGAGTTTTAGGTACCTAAAATTGTTGAATAAGACGTAAAGTTGAAAATTGGAAATGAAAACTATGAGTAATAGTTCGGGTCCGAACAACGTGGTTTTATATCTCAAATTGCGAAACATTAGTCAGACTTGAAAAGAATTTCTAGAAGAAACGACTAGAATGTAGAAATGTTATAAATTTCTCTCAGATTCGAGAAAATGATACAATTGCTGAGCATTTTCGAAACGAAATGTCTTTCTAATTTCAAAACCAATGAATGGAACATTCGACAGCGTCGAAAACATATGATGACGAAATCCTGCATGCGATCATTATATGAAGCATTGCTATATTTGGATATCATGTTAGGAAGAAAAAGAAGCTTGAAGATGAACAGGAAAATATAACTAATGGATTTGAAATCTTGAAAAATGGCGTAACCGTGCAGTGGAACATACGAGAAGGCGAATGATATGATTAGTCCTAAAATTGGGGACAGTGATTTTGAAGGTCACTAGGCTGATACGAAAGCGCACCGCTAAAAAGTCAATATCACGAAGGAATAAGATTAAGGTCATGCTTATGCGTTACTTATTTAGCGATTCTTAATAGAAATTTATGATGAACATCGAGTTACGAAATACTAAATAAAGTAACTACTATCCCTCATGCACCGTTACTATAGACCCACGACTAAAATTTAGGTATAGTATATCTGAGGTGACATATTCAGTCAGTGCTGTTTACAGGCGAGTTCTGTCTCGTAAATGCAGGACAGTTTATACAAATGAACGCAAACTGAGAGATTACGACGAAATAGGAGACTGAAAGATAAAATTGAACAAAGGATATGTTTTAAAAATTCCTCCAACAATTTATAATTTTGTTGTTCGAAATTTATTATTCGCGTTCTTATTTAGTTTATTGTCTCTAAACTGAAGATATATTTTTCAGAGTGAATCTTCATTGTTGACTAAACTACACTTGGGCAGATCAATTGGAATTCGGACAACTCATCACATATGGTTGGCATTTTTTTCTTTAATTTAATTTCTTATCAAACATATTTTCTTTTATATTTGCTACTTTAAATTATACTAAAATAGTATTTCATTTGAAATAACGAATAGAAGATATAAGTGATTCATAAAAAAATTTCAGGTGATATTTTCCAAAAAAAATCTCGTGATTCTAACAATAATTTTAAAATGATTGCTTTTTTAGGCCTCGTTGACTTCTCGTGTGGACACAGCTCACCGAGATGTGATTCACGATGCACAGCTCAATTTCTACGGCACTCGACTGGCCACCTGCTCCAGCGACCGACTCATCAAAGTTTTCGATGTGAGTACATTTTTTATTTTAAAGGGTCACGATATAGTTAAAAGTCACAATTTAAAAAAAAAAAAAATAATAAAATAAAAAATGCAATGTAATCTCATATCTGAATAAACTGAAAAAAGATCATTTCATAGAAGTCTGATTTTGTTTTTCAAACGAACTTGCGAAGCATTCCGTTTGCAGGAATCGTTTCATTTCAAACTTTACACATAATAGTTCCTTTAATTTCAGGTAAAACCGAACGGACAGACGTTCCCTCTGGCAGAATTGGTTGGCCACAACGGTCCTGTCTGGCAGCTCTCCTGGGCGCATCCCAAATACGAAGGACTTCTTGCGTCTGGCAGTTATGACAAGTAATAATTCATCTTACATTATGATATTGTGCATCTTGCACCTTCTTGGAACGTCATATCAGGTCGTAGATTTGTGATTTGAAAGTATTGTGCAGTTCTTTCTGCCAAAATTTCCTTCTCGAAAATTGCAAAATAAGCGGTCTTCTAACTGATCAAATTCTTTAAGATCTTATTACATTTTCTAACCCCCTTTCCAGGAAAGTGATAATCTGGCAAGAGTCGAATGGTCGCTGGCAAAAGTCCCATGAACACACTGGGCATGAGGTTGGTAATCGTCTATTTTCTCCTAAATTAATTTACTCTCCAGGCAAGCGTAAATGCAGTTGCATTCGCCCCACCCGAATATGGTCTGATTCTGGCAGCCGCGTCTGCCGACTCCAACATCTCCTTCCTCCAATTCAATCCGGCCACCACTCAATGGGTCGCTACCAAAATTATCAAGGCACATGAACAGGTCATTTACATTTTAAAACTTCTTTTTCTAAATATAATTATTCCGGGCGAGTTCAGATTTTCGACATCGTGACAATCTCAGCGGATTTTAGTGCAAATATTTGATATCGATGTCATGCGTTTCAAAGATTTACATGCAAAATCACTTGACATTGACACGATGTCAGTAAATATGAACGCACTCTCAAGATCACACATGTTCAAGGCTAAACATTTTGAAATATTCACAATGATGCCATTTTGTAAGCAAATATCAAACTTTCAAAATGTCAATCATGATAAAGAAACAGGCTTCTTGACGATCTTATTTATCTTTCGAATTATAGGGCGTGAATGCCATTTCCTGGGCTCCTTACTCTCCGTCAAGCGATGGAGTAGTCAAGCGACGAGTCGTGACGGGTGGAAATGACAAATTGGTCAAAATCTGGAGGTTTCTCTTCAATCTATTGTCATTTATAAAATAATCTTCGATTTTGAAGGGAGGACGAGAATGGCTGGATCTGCGAGAAGACACTGAATGCGCACGGAGACTTCGTGAGGGACGTGGCTTGGCGACCTGTCGTCCATCACAATCAGCACATTATTGCCAGCTGTGGACAGGCAAGCATTATTTTACTGTTTTCCCCCTAAATATTAGAAATTTTCAAAAAGAAAAATTAGCTGTGCGAAATCAACTAATAATTTATAGGCATTTTCTGTTATCTTATTTGGTGCGATTTAATTCTCTGTAAGGCTACATTGTTGCTCTTTAATGCTCAAAACTATATGGAAAATTGGGATCATTTCAACTTTTTTTTTTTTTTGCAGGATCGGAATGCAATTCTCTGGAAATGCAACGACATCAACAAAGGCGAATGGGTTCCTAAACTGCTCGAGAAGGTATCTATCTTTTAGAAAAGTAATTTAATTTATCAATTGTGATTTAGGATGAAGGCGCGCTGTGGCACGTGTCCTGGTCGCAATGCGGCACGATTCTGTCTGTCAGTGGAGAGGATAACAAGGTTGATAAAGACTGATTTTTAAGTGCAGTGATCAGGAAAGATAGGAGACATTTCTCTATCACCTTACAATGAGCTCGAAATGCTTATCACTTGAACTTATTTTTCCTATTTCGTTAACTTTAAAAACAGGCTATTCAAGATTGAAGACAGTAAAGAAAAATAATTTGCATTTGCAGATTGTGCTCTGGAAAGAAAATCTGCAAAATCAGTGGCAGAAAATCGAGAACGAGGAGTCGAATTAGTGAATTCGGGCAGAAACTGCAGAGGCAAACAAGAGCCTATTCAAACTAATTTATAGCATATCAATTTCAATTTAATTTTTATTAGTCTTTTTATGGAAGGAACATTTTTATCTTTTATCCGCTTCGTTGACTTTTGACTTGTGATGATGAATAATTTATTATTCTTTGTAATTCTCATTCGACATCAATTTGATAAACAATTGAAAGAATGTCCTTCTCCAGACGACGCAATTTGCTTTCGGACATCGTCTTGTGCAGAACCTAAACAGAATTAATGATATAAGAAGATGAAAGAAATTTAGAATTTTAATTTTTAAAAGAAAGGTTCAGAATACTAAATACATTCGAATAGGATTGGAAAATCTGAATATTAACCTCAAACCAAGCCCTGCTGTGCGGCACCTCGAGGGAGAACCCCTTGAGAACGACAGAAATGACTGAAATCGCCAAAGAGGCCGTCGAATGAGACTCCACGAATTCGGGATCGACGAAGCAGTCGCGCATTACTGCGAAGCAATTGTCCACTACTGAAAATAAGAAATGGAAAAGATGTGTGCCACGAATTCTCACCTTTGTACTCTTCGAATTCATCAGGCATCCAAGATCGTAGCTGATCTAGATATAGGCTCAGAGGCTGAAAATTCGTTTACTTGAAGAAAAGTAGAAATGTAATGATAGATGGATAGCCTATAAAGCGCAATCTTATATTTCTTTATTGGAAAGTTTTTGTTAAAGAAAAATGCATCTTTAAAGCAGAAATTCTACCTTGAAAGGATCGTCGAAATGAATGTCGAATCCGAGTTGACGAAGGACGACAAATTCGAGTTTGGCGAGCCCTTTGCGGATATCCCACAACTGACTATCGATCTTGAGTGGTTCTTCATCTTCATGAAGTATTCTGAAGCAAGAAATGTAAATTCGACATAGATCTAGGCAAGGCTTAAGCCAAATTCTCTTTGTGTACCTCCTTAAGTCAATTTTGTGTCAAAATCTTGTTGCGTATTTCCGTATGTATCAACGTTTTATAGAAAATTTTAGTTAAGTACCCCTTTTCCTATAATTTTTCGTTCTAACTGGAAGTCTGCCTAAGTCTGAATTCAAAGGAGTAAACTGAAAAAAAACAAGACGGCGAAATAGTATTGGAAAAGAAAAAGTACAAGTTTTTTCCCTTACCCTACCATATACTATATTTCGTATGTTTGGTCTTTTCTCCAGATTCTTATTCCAAAGTACAGACCTATGCATGGCGTTGATGACGTCTCGAATGCCTATCAGATTGTCCTCTTCATGTTTGATGGCAACAAGAAATGCTGCTCCGGCGAGAGTCGAAAATAAAATAATGAAAAGGAAAGAAATGCGAAATAAAAAGTTTACATAATGACAGATATGCGAAGCGAGGTCAGTGTCGAGGAGTCTGTGCATGGTCGTGATTGCCGAACAGGTCGTGCGATTTCGGGCCTCCAAGCGGACACCTGCAAGAATAGTTTTAAAAAAGAAATACAAAATTAAAAAAAATAAATAAATACCAGTTCGAATCATGAATTCATAAATTTCCCGTCTCGTCGGCTTCTTGCTAGGGCCTGCGACTGGCTCCGATTTACGATGAGATTTCGACATCCCTTCTGAAAAATAACAATAAGTTTCTAAAAAAAAGAAGAAAATAGAAAAAGCAACTGCATGCAGAAAAACATGTCGATCGCCGCATTTGACCAATTTACATGTAAATGAAATTCCAATGGTTTTTCGCCTTCACTTTCAAATGCGGGTGATTATTGCATCAGTTGTTCGTCGTCTTTTCGATTTCCTTTTCTTCGTTTTCCTTCGAAATATTCTAATTAGACGATGAATATGGTTTGATCTTCACATCTCAAGATATAGGCTGCTCTTTAAAAATCACTTCATTGTTTGTTTATCAGTTTCTGCTCCGTGAGTTTTTAAATTGTTTTTCATTTCTATCAACCAATCGGCAATTTAAAATTTAATATTGAACAAATTGATCTCAAACCTTTTTCCATATCGACTTTTCTATACTAAATAGATTTTTGTAATCTAACTTCATATTACGGCCTATTCAGAGAGAGATACGTATTTTGTTTGTCAGTTCCAGTCCGAAAAATTGATAAGGCACTGATTTCTCTCTTGCTGCCATAAATAACCTTTTCAGATGAATTTGCTGATCTCTTCAATTTCAACTTGTGTGATTATTTAAATATGTTCTATTGCATCAGTCAGTAATCCTCTTATTTCCTCCATATCTGCATTGATCAATTCACCGTCGATGATGGCTTCATTTTAGTTTCGCAGCGAACCTCTCCGTGGCAACTCATCCATGTCTCAGCAGGAGGACATTGCAGTCACCAAATTTAGGGAGTATCTCAGGGTCAATACCGAACAGCCTAATCCGGACTATGGTGAGTAAAGTAGTTCTAATATATTTCTTTTCCCGATAATTTGACAATTCACCTTGAATTAGATGAACTTTGGCTTCTTAATTTAGCAATATTTAGTTTCGTGACGAGATAGAAATCCGAATAATCGTCATGAATTTTCCTTTCAAATTTTTGAATATTACTGTTCAGAAGGATGTGCCAAATTTCTGTGTGGACTGGCCACTGAACTGGGGATCGAGTGCCAAACGATTCGGTCCGAGGAATATATGCCATTCGTTCTGATGAGCATTCCTGGCGCTCAGCCCGAATTGCCTGCCCTTCTGCTCTACAGTCACACGGACGTCGTCCCTACTTTCAAAGTTATTGCATTTTTAAAATAGTTTTTTTTTCACTTCAATTTAATTTCCAGGACCACTGGACTCACGATCCTTACTCTGCATTCAAGGATGAGTCAGGCAACATTTTCGCGCGAGGCGCACAGGACATGAAGTGTGTTGGCTCGCAGTACATCGAGGCGATTCGCAGACATTTCGGCAGGGGAAAGAAGCAGTGGAAGAGGACTATTCATCTGCTCTTTGGACCTGGTATGCTATTTGCTGAAATAAAATATCATTGATAAAGAAGTTATTTGGTAACCGTGCGACATCAAAACACAAGGCATAGCAAAATAAGGTACCCTGTCTTTCCACCAAATTTTCGCTTCTTTCTATTTTATCGTTTCTTATTACTCTCCTATTTTCACACGCCATTTCTCCTCTCCTCTCTCTCATATTTCTAGCGGAAGATGGCGAATAACGACAAGTGGCTGTTGTGATATAGTGATAGTGCGTTGAGTATCAGTAAATCGTTTTGTAAGAGCGTATTCATACTCGTTAACATCGTGTCAATGCCAAGCTTGTCAAAAATTTACACGCAAAATCATTTGACATTGATCCAATATCAAAAAGTATGAACGCGCCCTAAAGGTTTCAGCTCTCTCCTTTGCAATAATTTTAGCATATTTCACGTCATTAGCTAAGAGGCCGATAAAAATGAAGGGACGAATAAGAAACGAGAAAAATTGGGGGAGCGGAAATGTTGTGGGAAATACAGGGTAGGTTAGGGCACTTTTCCTCTATGTATCGTTTCTCGATATCTTGCCTTTTCCAGGCTGTCGGCAAATAATGACTGTTGAGAATGAATATTATTTTCCATTTCTGCTTTATCCTGAATGAATGATTTGTTGTTTTAGATGAAGAAATCGGTGGTGACAAGGGAATGAGATCATTCGCTCTGACTGAAGAGTTCCGCAAACTCAACATCGGCTTTGCTTTGGATGAAGGACTTGGTATGCGCTTTTCATCTAGGCATTTATTTTGTATTTTTAGCCAGTGAAAACGATACCTATAAGGTGTTCTACGGAGAACGAGTTCCTTGGTGGCTGAAGGTGACTTGTGGAGGCAATCCCGGACACGGATCGAAGTTTATCGAGAATACCGCTGCTGAAAAAATGGTAAGATTTTTTTTTTCGAAATTCCGATTTAAATTAAATCACAGGAGAAAAGTTTATTTAGATTTCATTTTTTTCTCCAAATCAATTTAGAGTATTATTATTCTCCACTTGAGGTTTCAAAATTTCATTCTTGTTTTGAAAGAAGCATGAATTGTTCAGCAAAAAGTGATCAACAGCGCGTTGGCATTCCGTGAAGAGCAGAGGCAACTGCTGACAAACCATTCCGATTGGACATTGGGGGATGTGACCACGCTCAATCTCAACCAGGCCCATGGAGGAGTGCAAATCAATGTCGTTCCGGAAAAATACGAATTGTGTAAGAAACATCGTTTTCTTCTCTTATTCAATTCTTCATGCAAATGTTTGCAGATTTCGACATTCGCGTGACTCCGAAAATGGATTTCAATGAAATGCAAAGTCGGATCGAAAAGTGGTGCACCGATGCCGGGCCTGATGTCAAATTCGAATTCATTCAGGTACATTTTGATATTAGAACTATTGTGGACTAAACTTGTGAAAGTTAGTTTTTTTCCTATTTGCACACATATTTGTCATCAAGAACTACTTATGCAGCACATACCACTAGTTTTATCATGCACAACGAGCTTTAGCACATCCTAATCACACATAACGTAATTTCTTTTTCTACTGCATAACAAAAAATAAACAATGAACATTTTTATATTTATTCGAAATTTGCAAATTCATTCTTCACATTTTGTTTCTCCTCGCTTTGCTTTTTTACTTTGTCCTTTTTGGTGATGAAAAATAATTTCCAGTCAAATGGGCCTAATTCATTGGATATCTATTTCGAGAAACTCCCAGATGTTGTAAGTCTGCTTATGTTTTTCATACTTTGTTTTCAGAAAGAAGTTCCTTATTTTCTACATATTTGAACGCTATAGTGAACGTGTACAGTATTTGTTAATGCTTTAGCAAGACTAAGTAGTATTTTAGCATGGGAGAGTTTTTTTTTTTTAAATATATTTTTAATGAGTTTACTAAGGTAAATGCATCGCGCGAAATAACAACAATCTCTTTAAATCTAGATGGTTTTCAAATTGTATTTTCAGAAACTGGAGACTCGTTTCATGACTTCGACGAGCAGAGACGATCCGTTCTGGGCAGCTTTCGAAGATGCACTCACTAAAGAGTATGAGTTATGAAAATCTTCCGCTTTCAATTTCCGATATTTTCAGGGATTGCAAATTTACGAAGGAAATCTTTCCGGCCGCTACCGATTCGAGATATATTCGTGGGGTAGGCCATTTGCATATTTCTTGATTAAAAAAGCAACTAAATATTTAATCAAAAATTTCATCCAGCTAATTATTATTTTTCCAAATAATTTGAAAATTCTTCCTACTTTAGAATTTGCTAAAGATGATTATTACGTATTTGAAAAATTCATCAAGTTCTTTTTTAAAATATTTTTTTCTTGTATCTGTAGCACTAAATCGGCGAATTTTACAGAAAGCCGAAAAAATCCCAAATTTCAGCTTGGAATCGGCTCACTCGGCTTCTCTCCAATGATCAACACACCCGTTCTGCTGCACGACCACAACGAGTTCCTCAACGAGAAGGTCTTCCTGAGGGGTGTGCAGATCTACGAGACACTCATCGACAAATTGGCCATGGTCTAATTCGCTCACATATTATAGATCTTTTATCGAGTAGAATTTGTATCGCTTATTTCTTTTATATAACGGGGCTAAAGGGATGTGATAGAACGAGATTATTGTCTTGAGTGTGCTATTCAGTTATTTTATCTCTTTGAAATTCTTGTGCCTTCAAAGCAAGTGGAAATCCAATTTTTATGGCTCAAAATCAGTGATAAATACTCTAATTCTTAATTGTGCTACAAAATTTCTTGCTCATGACATGATTCTTCTATTGTGAATGAATCGATAGAAATTCTAGCGAAAATAAATTTATTCTACCTTCGAAATGGACGAATTTGCTAATTTGATTTCAATCAAATCACAGAATGGAATGTTGCTTAATGGGCACAGAGACAAGTGACAGTCAATAAGTGAATATGAAGAGGTGTCAAAATGACGAAATAAGGCATTCACAGGAAGGAAATAGAACAAAATATTCTCAGAGCGTGTTGCAGCAATGTAGCTAGGGGAAAATAATAAACGTGCAAAATACTAAATTTAGAAACGAAAAGAGGAAACTGAATTGTTACCAGCAAATGTAAGTTAGTGTCTACTGTGTGTTTTGTCTTGTTGTCTTTCGACTTGTCATGGAGAGACTGCTGTTTTCTTTCTTCTGCCGGCTGCTCATTACGAACTGCCTATCTCGACTCCTTGCAGGGCTGATTTGAATGAGAACGGCACGAATGGATAGCCAAGGCCTGAAACAATGACAATGAACTTCTTTCAATGCTTATGAAATAATTTTGAACTTACCTAGGTAGAATTTCGATTGGAACTCGACCCTGCAAATAAACTTCTTTTGTTTTGAATCAAGTGGTAAAAATAAAATAAATAGCTTCAATAAAAATTTGAGAGAAAATCGCAATTTCAGTTAATCCTTGATTAGACTAGCATTTCCTTTTCAAAATAAATACTATAACAAGCGTAAAAATTGAAATTGACTGACCAATGGAGACGAAGTGCGTGAAGAAATGCTGAGAGACCTTCCATGAGGACGAGGATGGCGAAAGTGAGCACACCGAAGAAGAAGAAGATGATGTACGTCGCGATGACGGCCACGGGTCGAACTTCGGAGATTCCAGTGCCAGTAATGAACACTAAATCAAGATCGAGTTTGTTTCTCGTTTTCAAATATCGTAGTCGTCCGACGAGTTGATGGCTGCTAAACATGATCGAAATTTTACTCGATTTAGCAGGTTTCAATTTGCCGGACAACTACAGTATCAATTAATATACGTGTTTAATAATATTCAAGGAATAGCCATGATTTAGATAAAATCCAGGACTCACCCATATGCCACAAGACTTCGGATAGCTCTGAAAATTAGTGTATAAAATGTAGAAAAAACACTGCCATTTTATTTACACGATGAGGGAAACGTTGCAAAATATCTCTCTATATTATTATCTTTCTAGTTTAAGCCTTAGATATAGAATAAAAGTTTTGAAATTTCTTTTAAAATATTTTAGGCATAATTCATAAATCCTATCGAAAGAATGTTGGAAACCCATCAAAAGTGTATCGAAATGAGCCATCAAGAATCATGAAATGCTTCCAAACCTTTCGCACACCATGTAAATAAAATGATTTGATGTCATTTTATGAATTCAGATATTCAGAGGAAGATAAACTGTAGAGTATAGTTGAACCATTTTCATTTATTTCCCTCTAGCATCTATTAACGAATAATTCAATTCTAGACATATTTTATGTCAATAGAACTTACGAGCATGGGCAAGTGAGAGAGCCCAGAGACGAAGGTACGAGGCCGTGTGAGAGACGCATCCGAGCACGTATTCGATCGTGTGGATGGCTGAGTGCACGAATATATCACCGAAGGACTGAAAAATGATTTTCAAGAAGAAATAAAGTTTCTAGTGAAAATTTTATCATGAAAAAGATAAAATATCTGGACTTTGTATCGAGATTCAAATATCTCACCTCATCTTCATGTCCGTGTCCTCCGCCTTCCCCGTGCGCTTCTTCCTTCTTCCCATTTGCATGTCCATTTATGACGACCTCCCCCTCTCCGTGCACATTCGTCGCTCGAACAGACTGCAATTAATTCCTTCTAACTCATGTCATTCAAAATGATGTCTACTGCTTGACGACTTGCAGAGTGTGTAATAACGAAATGATTTTTGTCAAATAAGAGAAGTGCTCTTCTTGGAAAAAGAGGTTATCAATTGAGAAAAATCAGTCATTGCACATTTCATCACGCAGTCATTCCGTCAAATAGAACTGTCATTCAAAATACCATTTGATCTCCCACGGCTTGTCGCTTCTTCTTCTGCTCCAGGTAGAAGTGGAGTGGCTTGCCAAACAGCATCACGGGCACGCAGAGAACGGCTATCACAACGAGAATATTTTCGATTATTTTCTGCAATGAAAATACAGGTGAAGTAATAGATTGTCTTGTTAAGGAGAAGATCCCGTAGTTAGATAATGCACGAATTCTATGCATTACGAGCCAAATTTTGATAAGGAAGTTGCATTTATCAATCGCTTATGATAGTGAGATCAGGATAACCAAGAAGAATTCGAAAACCGAAAGAATGTAATCGATAAAATCCGGAGTTTCAACCGGCTATACCATATCTACCACAAAAGTGTGCATTGTTCTTCCTTACTCTTGAAACTTGATTGTCAATTTTAACGCATTAGTGGAGGTATTCAATTTTTTCTTTATTGCGATTTGTTGCTACTGTATTTGACAATAATCTTATCCACAAATCTGGTGATAAAAATTATCACATCCGAAGTTGTGCAGTGCACCAATGTACATTTTGCACGGATTAGGGAATCTCCTCAAAAACAAGAAAATATGATAATTTATGGGAATATTTTCATCGACAATCCACTGATATTATTAATTTTATGTATTTTCTCAAAAGTGATAAACAGAAAATTTGAAATTGTATAAAGTTAAGTCTAGAGCTAAAATGAATTACCTGACCAGGATACCACTGGCTGAGATAGCACTGATCGACCACTGTATAATTTCCAGGAGCGCCTCCTTCCAGGACAAAGCTGTTATCGCTCTGCTTGAACCTGAAACACCATAATGAACTGCGTATTCAAATTTACTAAAGAAAAGATGAGCAATTCAAATCTAATTTGGTCACAGCTTTGATTCATAAAATTTTGCAAACATGAAATCGCTTACTTTGAACCTATGTAAAAATATCATCCTTCATTCTCATTTAGCAAAGAAAATCATTTTCGACTGCTAATTTAAGAATTGCTACAGCGTGGTCTTCGCTTTGACATAGCATTTTGAATCACGAAACTCGAACAGAAGTAAACTAAAAACTCGATTTCACGCTAACTTCCGGAAATGTCAGATATCAGATCTCATCGAATGAAAAGACGAGAAAATAGGATGAATAGAAATGCCCCTTATTATGATAAAAAAATCAATCAATATGAAAGCTCTTCCCACGATTTTCCGAGATTTTTTTCTGTCGTTAAAATAAATAAGTACCAACTCACATGAACATGTTGATTAATCCGATGAGCAAGCTGGGGGCGCAGTTAGAGCCGGGATAGAATCTGCCGAAGACGTATTCTGGCTTCACCCAGAAGAAGATCCATTTCAGAATTATCTGAAACGAGATAGTTACTCTCTATTGTCTCCAAGATGAGCCTTTGCATTGCAAGGGGAAACGCGTATCTGCGAGCGCGATGCATCGAGACTGGAGGAAAATAAGAGTGAACCGCGTGCAGAGACGCAGAGGCACATAGCTAAAGGCTCACGGATACCCCTTCTTCCTCTTTTTAAACAGCTATCTCGAGGGCAATGGAGTGCGCGCTGCAACTTTCGAAACAAACCTCAAGACAGAGATAAATGAAGATGCAGGTCATGAAGATCATCTGCGGGATGAACACCGTCAGGATGTCGATTTTCGATTTGAAATAGCTGAAGATTCGTAATTTAAAGAAAGCAATCAAATCGTGGAAAAATGAGTTCGAGTTGTTTCAGAAGATCCTCCATTCAAAAATATAACTTCGACGATTAAAACGAGGATGAAATGTCGCCCCTTATTCAACGATATTGTCAAAATTTCTTTGTGAAAAAGACCGTAATTTTTGAAAATACCATTTTAGCTCTAAAATTGAATATGTTCAGCTCAAGCCACCTGTGATTGAAGAACGAGAGGATGACACCGAAAGTCATCTGAGTGATGCCGAGAATGACGGAGAGTTTCATCTTCATCGAGTTGAGGAAGTTGAGTTTGTTCTCTGCGAGGTTCCAGATCGGATCCATTCCGAACGGATAGGGACCCATGTCGTGCATGTACGCTTTCGCTGGATCCAGCTGCAAAATGTAGATTTTTCAAGGTTAGTTACGCTTTAAAGATGGTATAATTTTTAAATAGCTGAAGGATAAACTGATGGAATTTTCCAATAAGATGCAAAATCCACATATAAATTCGGATCCGTTGCCAAATGATTACCTCCCAATTGTTGGATTTTTTAGCACTATTTTCTTCTCTAATCCAATTATCCAGTACAGTATGGCTGAAAATAATCAATATTAGAAAAAAATATGCTTTCAAAACTACTTGTAAGGATTTCGCCAGGAGGATCCAAAAATGTTGAACGACTTGGCGAAAATGTCGTTGTAGAGAATTCCTGCGTGAACGGAGAACAAACCCATCATAAGGATGATGTATCTGCCGCCGAAGAACATTCCGAATATCTGGAATATCGAATATAAGTGGGAAAACTACGAAAACAACTATCAATTCTATTTTGGAAGATACGAAATTTACATCGAGTTTTTCTACCCTATCTCATTTGAATGAAATAGAAGTTGCTTTCAAATTTTTTTCTAAAAGAAACTCGAGTCGAAAAGCGATCATTCCGAACCTCATCTTTGATGTTTCTTGCCATCAGATTCTTCTCTCGAACGACGAACCAGAGCCCGCTGAGGAACATGAGCAGACCGTGACCGAGGTCTCCGAACATGCACGCGAAGATGAATGGGAACGAGATGATTGTGTAGGGAGCTGAGAAATGAAACAATTTGCAGATATAACAATACAATAAACAACTCTATGAATTAAGATAATGTTTCATTTGTAATTATTGAAAATTTCAAAATGAAGAAGAAGAAGAAGAAAGCTTTCTAAAACTAGCAACACATACACTATTGCGACAAATTTCACATACCGGGATTGAGTTCCCTGTAGGACGCTACTCCGTAAGAATCGACGATTCCCTGGAAGACAGCGGTGAATTTGTTGGTTTGGTTGTAGGTGGGCGGCACTGCGTGCGTCTCCAGCACGTTCAGCACTGGCTTGATCGCCGAGCCACTTCGTTCCTACAATCAATTTTTTCATGACCTTTCAAATGCAAACGATGAAATTCAGCTTACAGATCCCCTTTCGAGTGCCTCCCTCACAGACTCGATGTGCTTGAGCGGAATCCAACATTCCGCAACGAAGAATTTTCCAGCTCCATCGTAACTGAACAGATTCAGATGGCTGTAGACGGTCTTTTGCATCCGGGCCTGAAAAAAGAAATGAATTGTCGAATTCTACAAATTCCATGAAGCGTAAGTTCCTCCACTTTACTAGTGAAAGAAATGATAGGCATTGAAGATAGATCATCGTCAATTAGCTTGAAACCTTGAGATTTCGGTAAATTTGATCATCTTCTTCAATGCTCTCACAATCCGTCGATCTTTGATAGTTTCATATTTTTTAGGAATTGAAAAAATGATGTGTGAACAAGTGCCTCGCCTGTTTGAGCCATTGGTTGAGATTGTTGGCAGCGGCTTGGAGGACTCGGAACCGATGCTCCTTCGTCTGGTTGATGACTATCTGCACGTCATGAATGCGGGCGCACACATCGCTGCGGGCTGATTGACGCTCCTGGGAAATTGGGCAATGAGCAATCGTTACTGGACACAATCCTATCTCCTCACCTTGAATGTAGTGGGGCAGTTCTTGAAGAGCCTTGCCTTGAATCCGTCACAGACCTTCTCAATGATACCTCGCATGCGGTCGCCTCGATGAAACACGATGAACACCGACTTTTTCACACTGTCGCCCTGGAATTGAAGTAAAATTGACCTAGATAAAATGATAGTTGTCGGCGAAGGTTAGAAAATTCCTACAATAGTTGATTTAATACTAAAGTTAACAATACTTTGTTCCATTCGAACGCTGGATTCGTGAGTCTTATAAATGCAAATCTCGAAAAGTGAGAAAAAAGTAAGATGAAATCAAAAATCATTGGATTGAAAAATATATTTAAAAGAAAAACGAACATTTTCCTCGACGAGCTCTTCATCGATGTGGGAGCTTCTGAGATAAGCAGTGTGGTGGCAGGCCCTCCATAGCACTCGCTCGAATGCACTCAATCTCTCGGTGCGAATCACTCCAACCAAATATCTGAAATTGATAGGGTGGCTCAAATATCTCCAAATAAAATCGCATACCCAACAGGAGCCTTGTCAGCTCTGACAAGTCCTTCCTCGTCCTGCATGTTCAGTTCTTCGGTTGCCTGATCGTCAATTCCCTGAGAACATCAATTTTAAGATGTTGGCGAGAGAAGTGTCTTACTCCTTGGAAGAATTCGTCAGTCTTGTCGAGGACGGCATCCCACTCCTTCAGATCGAGGAAATTCCTCTTCAGTTGGGCATCTGATTCGATCATGTTTTTCACATCCTTCTCTAGGTCTGTCAGAGTTCCCTGAAATAAATAGACATGAATCAAAAGCAGACTGATGAATTTCGAAGAACATTGAAATTCTTAATTTGATAAATTTCTAAAGTTTTGAAGAGCACCAGCATAATTTTTCCTTCTCACGGAGATTTTGCATGTCACTTTTAGCTAAATTCAAAGTTGTGTTGCCGGATTGGATTTTTAAAACTTTCTTCTTCATTTAGTACAAATTTTGAATATGAGTAGGTAAAATTTCACAGCTAAACACTGATAGAAAGTAGTGGAAAAAGGAAATAAACAACTTGATCTTTGCAATATCAAACGTCGCACCTCGAGTTGATTGAGCTCGGCCTGCCCCATGACCTTGTAGTCTCCGTCATCCACTTTGCCCCCAATGATAATGTTGTCCTTCACGATTTGCGACTCTAGGAATCTCAGCTTTCGCTCCATTTCATCGAATTTGCGGATGTCTCTCACAAAGGTCCGTTGGAAGGGATTAACATCGGGATTCAGCTGAAAAAGTTTTCAATGTGCGAAAATCAAGATTCGAATAATTGTACTGGATGTTGCGAAAGTCATTGCGCCAATAAAACCCGAAATACTATATTTGAGACTGTAAATTTCAAAACACTGATCCAAGCTTGATGAAGCTGGCATTACAGAGATTTGGATTTGAAAAGCCAAAATGGTGCTAAAATTGTCTACATTCAAATAGATCCATTGTGAGCCCAGCTTTGCGCAAAGATCATTTACCCAAACTCAATAGTTATCATTCAAAAGAGTGATCTTTTGGAATTGGAGATTGAAATTTTGAAATCGGAAGATCCGTAACATAATCTTGTCTCGATATAAAAATACCTTCTCTTCATATTAAAAACGTCTTACATCTTTGAACTGAACATAGGGGTCCTTGCCGATCTCAGCGACGCAGTTGAACGCGGCCTCCTTCTCAACGATGAGCTGGCAGAAGCGCATCTCCTCCGAACGAGTCAGGGAGCCCATTTCTGCGAGACGTCGAGGTTATAGCCTCCTCTTCTGTAATGAGAATATTAAAATTATCGCGAGAAAAGATAAATTTCGCGAATTACGAGTGAAGATCGGATAAAATCAGAATGATAACGGAGATGATTTGGAGATAGCTGAAGGAAGAAAGGGGGAGAAAGACGGGGACAATCGATGCTATAGATGAAGATGAAAGAACGAGTAGGAATGCAGTGTGAAATGACGGAAAAATGGAGAATGCTGGTTGACGGTTGGCAGTAAGTCGAAAAGAAGAAGATGGAAATGGAGATAAAACGAGAAACGAGTAGGGAATACTCTTGACCAAATGAATCTTTAGATCGAAATGATTGAAAAATCAGAGCTATTGCAGGAAAGAGCGGATATGACTCATTTTGCCTGCTGCTCGCACGCATTATTTGATCATTTGAGAACATTGACAAATTGACGACAACAAAAACAATGAAATGAAAGGCAAGGAGTCACAAAACATAGCAAACAAATAGAGAAGGAAAGGAATGATGTAGGTGGGGATAGTAACTGAGTAACTAGCAACTGAGCAGATTGATGCTATTTCGGTCTTGTCTACTGGCGGTTGCAGTATATTTGCATTACTGTAGGGACAAGTTAGTTGTCGGTTGTGCTCGATTCTGTCATATTGCTCCCTTTGCCGATCTCTGTTTGACCCTCCACGCACGGCATTAGCCGATCATCTGCAAACGAATCGCTATAAGTTACTCATACAAGACGAGAAGTCAATGATCTTCGACTTCAGAAAGAGATTCAAGGTGAAATATCGATCTAATGGAAGAGAGGAATGGATTTGCATAATCAGATGAAAGCAAGAGTAAACGATGAAATCGAAAAAGAAAGAAGGCAAATTCTATGAGGCAGGTTGGATGACGGCAATATACCGATAGAGACTGACTGACTGACAGAAACAGAAACAGGGCGATTAGCGAGAAACGATGCAGAAGACGGGAGATGAGCAGAGAGAGTGCAGTCAGCCTACAGAGGAAATCAATTATATCGAATTCGAAATCTAAACTCAACTCACGGTTACCGAGGATAAACACAACACGCATTTCAAAAAGGTCCTTATTTTCGCGCACCCCCATAATACGCTCTTTCTTTCAAAAATATGTTTGTTGAATGACGATTTTGCTAGCAATGCGTTACGCAAAGAAAACGTACTGTTTTGAAGGTTAAGAAATGATTCTTATGAATTGCGTATAAATAGTTAGAAATGTGAAAAATACGATCAAATCAAATGAAATTAAAAATGGAAAAACGAAGGGCAAAAAAGGGAACATTGGGAAATGCTTGATCATGATTTGGTGCGACAAAAGATGAAATTGAAGAAAGGAGAAAGAAGAAGAAGAAAGGAGAAGATGAAAGACGGAAAAAAGCAGGGAACCGATGACCGGAGACTGGACGGAGGGAAAACAAACACGGGAAGTGATAGGGCGATTGGAGTGAACAAACTATGATGTGATGATGCGGATCAGTGCGGATCAGAGATAGATGAAGTGCGAAACATCTCTCTTCTCTAGTATCAATTACCCCAACTCTGCTAACTCGCTCCGAACGATCATTCGTCTCGCCATTAGCCTCTCGGTCTTTCGGTTGGTTTTCGGCCGCAGCAGTCGAATCACAGACAGAGACAGAGGCGGTTTCATGTCATCTCTCTCCTCCTCTGCATCATTCTCATCTGCTTCTCTCCCCTCCCTTTCGTTTCTCTCAACTCTCCCTCCTTTTTTCATCTTTGCATGTTTTTATGCCTGAAAAGATCGCATCGAATCGCAAACAAAACAATACCCGAGGTAGCATCGGACACAGCGTGAACGGCGCTGTTAGCAATTCGAATGAAGGGCTCCTTGATCAAATGACTTCATCGTTCCACTTTCAATCGATCCAACTCTGAACTGATGCTCTGAATAAATCATGGTATTTTTTAAATGAATGAGATATCGTGAGGAAATTGGTTTAAACCAATAGGAAAAGTTAAACAGAAACAAAAATAAATCAATTCGCATCCTTCATTGCAAGAAATCTTTCTAAAAGTTCCCAAAACAATCATCCAAGTGAGTCAGCAGTTGATATTACTCATACATGACAAGCGGATCTTCATTTAAACTATGAAGTATTCCTTTGATTTAGCTCTTTTTCAACTTTATCGTGAATAAGCAATATAAATTGAAAGTTCAAAGAAGAAAATTATCTAAACAAAATTAGAATCTTGTAGAAAACAGTGAAAGATAGTTGACTGACTATTCGAGGAAATTGAGGTCGTATCCTTGCAAGGAGTGCAGATTATCGTAGTTCCATCCGGCCAGAGCATCCTCATCTCCATTCCTTTCGTCAGGCAATTCCAGAACAGAAGGCTGATAGTCGTTGGCAGACACGGTAGAAGCTCAAAACTTAGTTTGGTTACTTTTGCAACACATCATGAAATTCGCCGATTTTCTCGCTATCACTTTTATATGAATTTGAATAGCAGTTTATCTAATGCATTTCGGTCTGCAAAAATAATGATTCAACACAATGATAATTGTTTCAGCATCTACTTAGAAATGCTATCGATTTTCTCCTTATAATTCATTATTCAAGATAAAATTATTTTAAAAAATGTCCTTTCAGCATTTATTTTTCTTCCAAAATTGAAATCTTTCCCATTATGTTTTGAGCTCTCAAAAGAGCATTGATTTGATACTATGCAGAATGTAAAACAACAAGTAATTCATTTTCGTTCTCTATAAAAAAAAACTTCAAACTCACTGGTGTTCTCATTCTGCTCGATGAAGAGTTCGGACTCGAAGAAGTCGTTGAATTGCCCTTCATCTGCCTGCTTAGTCACTTCTTCTTCTTCCTGTTTGATTCCTTTCGGATGCTTCCAAATCTTCACCTTCTCCAGTGTTTCATGCCACGGAATCTAAAATCTTGAACCTTTCAAACGAGCTCTCGTTAATGTCAGCACTTCATACCGTATGCGTTTCGGTGATTTCCTCGGAAAATGGCTTGATAGGCCGCGGATTTCTGACAGGGTCCTTGAATCTGTAGAAGTTGATCAGATCCAGAATGTACCTGTTATTGGCTGAAAAAATATCTAAAAGATCATTCGTAAATTATTTGATATTAGTTCTGTACATATTCAACTTTGCGTGCAATTTTTAATCGATCGTAGTGATTCTTTGTCAAGTGACGAAATGTCTCTTATTCTTCCGGAAAAAATTGGCTTGCTTGTCAAAAATCACTTCATCAATTACAAGTTGCCAACTTTATAGATGAAATTTAAGCAATTCTTTAACATGAGATTGAAAGTGTTTTGTTCGAGAGATTTTTCACGAGTTTTGATTCTTTCAGGAATTCTCAATCTCCCACCTGCATTTGTGCGTTTCTTTTCGATGATTTCGATGTCAGCAATCTCTAACGGCTCAGTGGTCTCCTCGATAACCTCGATCTCCATTCCACTCTCCTCCCTGTTCCGCTTCGAACTGCAACTAATCAGTCACTCATTCATTCATTCTCCTTGTCTGCATGCAATCAGCCTACCCCCTCTTGATGGCCTTCATCATTTCATCGATGTCCGTCTGAATTCTGCCTCGACATGCCATCTCTCTCGAAAGAAGGAAGCTGTCACCTGAATTTTCAGATTTATTGAAAGCTTTAATAAAGTTTGAAAACTCTGCTTGCAAACACGAGAGCATGAACAGGGACATAAAATGGCGCGTAACTGATATTTCTCACAATATTTCTAGATCTGCCCATGTTCAGGAGCAGAGTATGAACTGAAACAGGAGGGAACGAAACTTTGAAATCAAAATCCGAAAAAACGGCCCAAAAATGTGTGAATCAAAATTTCTATTTTCCAGCCTGTTCCTACCTTTTTCACTCACTTTCCAGCCTGTCGATATTCGACTCGCGCTGCTCGCCATCGGCAATCACTCTGTTGCTCATTTCTCGCTGAAAATAACATGAAAATTTGAAAAAAAAAAATCGCGAAAAATACGAGAAAAAGCGGCTGAAAATGAGCGCGAAAAAGACACTTGTCGAAAATCGAATTTATTTTTCCTTCAATGATCTTCGATCGATCGCTTTTTACATATTTTAATTTCTATTTTCCGGAGCTGTTTTCTGTATTTTTCTAACTGTTCCATTTTCAAAGCATGCATCTGAAATGGCAGCGCCTAAAGAGATCCTACATCTCCCGTTGAAACAAGTGGGATCTCTTTATCCACCGGTGGAGTTCTTTAGGCGCTGCGTCTAAAATCACTCAAGTTCACGACTCTATTAAGACGCATTCTTTGAGTAACCTGAACAAAGGCCGGACAACTGCAAAAGTGTCTCAGATCCGAATCAAACTTATATGGTGGATACATCCATGGACCCTAATCACAAAAATGGGCGGGGCTAGGTGGGGGTCAAAGTGGATATTTTCGAGGGGTGTGTTAACATAAGCTGATCAATTTTCGATATGCTAAAAATTATTTGTTTTCCTTGAATTTATTCGACTGCATTTAAAACAAAAAAGAATTAAATTTTCTGGTAATGACATTGTCGCAAACAATGGAGAGTAAATGACAGGATCAGGGCTGTCTGAAGTTCGAAAAAAATCGAACTTGAACTGAACTGAACTTGCAGACAGTTCGAAGTTCAGTTCAGTTCGCACAACCCTGATTAAAAGGAATATTTATTTCAGTTGAAATTTTCCCTCATCACTTTTGGATGTCTTCGAGCGTTGTCTGTATCACGTGCATTGAAATTAAATTATTATTTCACATTTTTTATTGAATGGAATTTCTGTATGAAATTTGAGATTATTATAATCAACTTTTATTTTATGTTAATTTCTCCGACTTCTCGCCATTTATTTGTTTGTGGATCGTATTCCTCGATTGAATTACAAAAATTTTTAGGTCCATATTTTTGAAATCTAAGTTAACAAATATTTGGTATAAAGATGTGCAAAATCTCAGCTCACCCTCCGAATACATACAACTTCCCGTTAGCGACAATAAGTGAATGATGATGTCTTGCACAATTCATATCAGCAATTTGAGAAATTCGACTGTCAACTGGAGCTGAGGGGTCGAAACACAGACAGGATTTTAATGAATCACCACTAAATATATAATGATACATTATTTATCGTTACAAAATTAACGACTCCCGTCCTCCAATTACGTAAATTTTTCCATTTAGCGATACAACTCCGAAATGAACTCGTTTTTCTGGAATCTCTCCAACTTCAATCCATTCCCGTTCATCGTCTGATAATCGGTATATCATTTTACTATCATGACCATCAACAACTGAATCTCCATAATTACAATAATGAATATGTTATAATGTGACCGTATAAAATTTCATCGCATGTTATTGTTTGAACCCATCTAACTGGAAGAGGAAATGGAAGTCCTGTTTGCCATCCTCCATTTATAAAAACCTGAATAAGTTATTTCATGGACTTTCATTCGATCTTCTTACATCAACTCGATTCGAATATTTGGATGTTTTAGAATCCCATCCACCCAAATAATACAATTTTCCTTTGAAATAAGCCACAGATGCACTACTACGTCGTTCAGGAGGATTTGGGCCTGTAAAATTCTTTGAATCGATCATTCATGGATTTGTTGATAAGACCTTTTGAAGTTTGTCGAGTATTCAAGTCATATATTTCAAATGATTCATATGCATTGTCAATTCCAAAAATCTGAAATTTGAGAAATTATTAAAAATAACGAACATAAGAATTTACTTTATTCTGTGTAGTTGCTACTTCATATGGCTGATACCAATTGTGAAATTTTGCAATCTGTTCAACAGAATTAGTGTGCGAATCAAACAGGCAAACTCTTCCTTCCCAACTACCATCATCAATCTTATAGTCTACTAAAGACTTCAAGTAAAGCGACTTCATTATCTTTTATAACGTTTTACTTACGATAGAATAGAATCTTGTTTCCATTGACTTTTAAAGAATTGTCAAACTCCTGTCTCAATTCATCCATAGAAATGTTCAATTTCTGCTGTAGTTCATTCATTGTATTGTTAATCAATGGGATTTCAATTCCTTTCTTAGGATTATCATTTCCATTCTAGTAATGGATTATTTATTTTCAAAATGCAAAAGAAACGACATTTTGGATCGTCCTCATCAAATCCCCCAACAATTTGTGACGGATTGAAGCCTTGCGGTAATTTTTGGACCGAAATCATGCATGGGGAGACCCTGTTGCATCGGTTTTTTATGTTAATTATTATATTCTGCATTCAAACTGCCGATCCACGCGGATATGCATAAATTAAGCTGAGCAATAATATATTTTTTTAAAGTATGGCATTTTCCCCAGAATTATTGCAAGTAATGCCGATAATCATGTGATTATTAAATTACCTCTGGACTTACATTTTTATATCGAAACCATTTGAAAACAACAGTATTATCATAGAGACTTAGCAATTTCAAGTACTCGTATCCTACATGTTTGTCCCTAAGGCTGGCATTGAATGACATCGCTTGAATTTCTTGATCCAATTCTTTTATCTAAAATCAACATTTTTTTTGTTGGAAATTTTACGACAATAATTATCTCGTTTATATTGTTATATAACAATACAAATATTGAATTCGAATAATTTTACTAATATATTAGAAATTGAATGACTAAACTACTTACTTTTGTAGCTGTAAACTTATCTTCATTTAAATTAATCATTTCATGGAATCTATTATTTTGTTCGATTATAATATCAAACATAATCATTTGTTCTTCCTTAATTAAATATCTTTAGAATAATTAATCTATTTATACCACAAACCAATTGGCGATCCATTTCTTCTGGACTAATTGATGTACCAATTTGACTAGTTATCAGTTCTTTAGCAATAGGTTTAATTTCTTCTCTCATTGTTGCAGCAGATTCATTTCTATCAATGATATCCCATACCTTAATGAGTACGATTGTTACTGATCGTCAGGGGTATTTTCAGTGTAAAAATCCTTTCACTATAATGAAATATAAAAATTTTCCCATTGCACTGTAAAATCTGCTCATTATCATATTCTAACTGTTTTTTCCTTAATAAAATATACTTTCCTTACTTGTTTGAATAAATTCATTTGATCTTGCGGTAATTCTGAATTCATCTCATGTTCACGGGTCAAACCTATTTATAAAAAGAATAGTAATTATTTGAATTTTTATATAATATAAATAAATACCTCGAGCAATGTCAGAAATTGTTAATTTATTATCAATATTCTCAGCTTTCGTTTGATAGATATATTCAATTGATATCCAAAGGAAGACGACAATTTTAGGAAATAGTAGCATTCTCTTAAACTTTAGCAATATTTTAATTTAAGAAAATAAACACAATTCTAAAATATTATATTATAAATTTTATTTTATGAGTGTAGAGTCTATTCACTCACATGATGTAGTGCAATTATGTCGTAGTATGTGAAGGGTTTTATCACAGTTTAAAAAATAGAGAAAAGTCACAATATTTATTAGGAATATAAACACAATAATACAAAAATTTTGTGTCTTAGTCAACTGAAATATATTCTAATAATATGAATAAGCGTCACGTTACTAATGGTTGTGTGTTAGTTTTAAAGTGTATCGATTTCCAAATCGGATAACAATCTTTATATGAGAGTAAAACATATTACTAAGATTTCAAAACAGATACGCTAGTGCATTATAAACATATTTATTTATTGAATATATTCAATAACTTATAATAGCAGTTTCTGCTATAAGCTTGATTAGCTCATCAGATTTTGAGAAAAACACTTCCATTACTTTGTCTTCACATCGGAGATATCACTTGAGTCCTCTAACTATATGGAGTGAAGTTTAAGATCTCCACTTTCTTGTTTATGTCTGTTTGGGAGCGTTTTTGGGGAAATATTCAACTATATTTTTAATATGTTCGAGCAGAGATAAGTGAAAATGAATGATCTGCCCATTTACAATATAAAAATTAGCGGGGCATAGATACCTGACATAGTGCTAATTTCGACTATTTTTTAAGACGCATTCTTTGAATAACCCGAACAAAATATAAAGAGTGGCCAGACAACTGCAAAAGTGTCTCGGATCCGAACCAAACTTATATGGTGGATACACCCATGGGCCCTAATCACAAAGATGGGGAGATCAGGTCCCGTCTCCAAAAGTGGGCGGGGCTAGGTGGGGGTCAAAGTTGGGAGTTTTGACGATTTGACTGCAAACAGGAGGTACAAAGAAAACTTTTCTATAATAGATTTTCGAAAAATTTAAAAAGGATAAATATAACCATGGAATGTACTTTCTAGAAATATATTGGTTTAGGAGAGTCAACCACTTTCTGGGTGTGAGAGGAGTCCTGAAGTCAAAAGTGCCAAAAATGACGGTTTCAAAAACATGCATTTTTTTGCATAAAATCGCTCCTACTGAAACATTATGTGAGTATTTAGCAAAATTTTATTTCATATTCGGATTCTCTAGGTAATTCTGCATCTTATACGCCAAAAATAAACACCAAAAAGGGGTGATACCAATAACATTACTATTGCACCAAAGTTGGTGATCCAAATATCGAAATTTCTTTCCTTTTCCGCCAAATTTGATGTAATTAATGTTCAAATTGCTCGCACGATGCAAGACTGCTGTAGGAAGTGGCCCGCAGTATTTACACGTACTTCTGCCCAGCGGTGTTGGCTGCTCATTTTGTCCACTTCGCCAAATTGCTGGATTCGCGTTTTTGTTTCGCAATTTCGTTAAACTTTCTACCATTTTTTTATTTTAGGTTGTGACGGGTTGGAAGGAACATTAGAAGCGTGAATTCGTGCTCAATACTTGAGTGAGTTCTCGGACTGCATCTGCTGACTTTGATAGATTTTTAAAAGAAGGTGAGTTGTCTAGTTTTTTAATTTTATTTTAAAAATTAATATTCCTCGTCAGATTCTTTAACTTTCAACAAGAAAATTTCTTATTGTCAAAGATTTTGCGAAATAAATTGTTTTCAGTGAGAGTGAAGAAGAATGAATATCCGGTGTGCGACAGTGGAGGATCTGATCAACACGCAGCACGCGAATCTGATGTGTCTGCCCGAGAACTACCAGATGAAATACTACTTCTACCACCTGCTCTCGTGGCCGCAACTCTCCTATGTCGCTGAGGATCACAAGGCAAGTCGAATGGGGTGTTCGCTAAATTGAATCAAACTGGTTATCGATTCATCGATCGTTTTTCAGGCGCTTGAAAACGAGACACTGTTCCTATTTTATTCAAAACCATTAAAGAAGCCTTATATTTATTCCTTATTAAAAATATCCATTTTTAAATTCCGTATTCATTTTAATATGCAGCTTCAGCATGCTATACAGATTAGTCAGATCATTGACAAATTCTGTTCCATTTCTCTAGATCATTTTAGCGAAGCGATGCTGACGAATTATCGAATTTCAGGGCAACATTGTGGGCTATGTCCTGGCGAAGATGGAAGAGGACCCCGAAGAAGAGCCCCACGGCCACATCACCTCGCTCGCTGTCAAACGATCCTATCGCAGGCTTGGTCAGTTTTTTGACATTTTGATTAGTTGCTCTATCATCGACTTGCCAATCTTACAATTTAAATTTCACTGTCTTTGAAGGTATATAATGAATACAACATAAAATACTGAAATTGTAATGGTAGGTCAGAAATGCAATATCGCTCAAAATTCTTGGAAGCGGAATGAATTTTGGAGAGTTCCTAGTTCACGTACTTATACGTACCGAATCGAGCTGAATTTTTGGAGGATTACATGTCTTGCATACCCACATATGTGCCTATTTTCCGGCTTTTTGAATACGCCATAAAACCGTATTAGATCGTGCACCAGATGCATTGAGAAAAGGGTATGGGCAGAGTTTTGTAGTCCGCTTGTTGCTTCGAAATTACCCAACTTGACCATTATTTACGATCGAAACCAGCCCTACTCCTATCCCTCTAAAATCAGCCCTAAGTTTTTAAAGGTGTACGGCTGTACAGCGTATTCAAAAGGCAGTTTTTTCCGATTAAATCAGTAAATAAATGGGAATGAACTAGAAATTCACCCGAAGTCATCATGTCACTTCCAATACTTGAGCAGCATTGCAAATAGACATCTATATTTCTTTGCAGGACTCGCCCAGAAGCTGATGGACCAAACAGCGCGCGCGATGATCGAAACGTTCAATGCTCGATTCGTGTCTCTGCACGTGCGCGTCAGCAACAGGGCCGCCCTCAACCTCTACAAAAACACCCTCAAGTTCAATGTCAACGACGTCGAGCCCAAGTATGTCACTTTTTAAAATTAATTGTTTCAAGAGAATTTTATTTTTCACGTTTCTTAATGTCACAATCAGAATCTCGTGTCTACAATTCATTATAAAGTTTATGGTAATCATAAATTTTTATTAACGCGCCCTCTTTATCATATTTTTCTAATTCGTTTCATTGACCATGAATCTCAAGAACTTTATAAACTTTGATTAAAAAAGGCAATCCGTTTTGCGCCTACATTAATGCATTTCAGGTATTATGCAGACGGCGAGGACGCGTTTGCGATGAAGCGTTGCCTGCTGAACTTCGCGCGCGAGAACGGGATCACCCCTGCCAATGCAGACGAGTTCTTCGCTGCTCCAAAGACCGTTGACGGCGGAAAGAAGCAACGGGTTGTTGACAGCAAATAGGCTCCTCTTCCATAGTCGTCCTACAGTCACAATAGTCATTTATCCCCCCCTCCTGTTCTCTTTTGTGATTCTCGATTCCTCCCTCTCTTCTTTATCATTTATCAGTCTTTTTTCTCCCGCTTTCTTCCCCTTTCATTTATTGTGTCCCGTCATTCACACACTCTTGTTGCTTTGCCCTGTCTGCCTTCTGCCTTTCTAATGAATAAACGTTTGTTTCGATGCCCTCATTCATTGCTGAGTTAACGATTGGCTGCGGCCTTTCTAATGCGGTTTCCGGTCCGCTCGAATATCTGACCATTTTGTCCATTGCTTCAATAATGAATACATTTCAGGCATAGATGCCTTCAGATGGCGACCACGACAAGAGTCTGGATGTGGAGAAGAATGAAGGGAAGGAGCAGGAGGCAGTCAGACAGGGCATTGCAGAGCTCACTCAACTCTCCAATGCACTCAATCAGAAGAGCAGCAATGTTTCGTCGGATTCACAGCCATTGTAAGTCGAGTTTCCTTGCTCTAATCCAATAATGAAGTGATTAAAGAGGACTTCTTGAAAGCAAGCAGCATTTACGAGAAAGGAAATGCAAAAGGTCTTTAAGCATATTTCTTCAGTTTATCGAATTGTAAGACACTGGATGAGCTTCTTTTCGGCAAAATTTGCTATGCTGCAGAATTAATTTGAGAGGAGATTGACTCATTTTTAAATTTGAAAGTTCTAAAAATGGATTGCGAAAATTTGTATAGCACCAAATTTGGGGTGGAATTTTTTAAATTAGGCAGATGCACAGCAATTCATCTCAGCTTATGCACCGGGGCCTGATGAAAGTTGAAATTAAATAAAATCGAAACGGCAAATTGTTTTTTGACTTCTAAAAAATTTGAAACCTAACGATTTCGTCCAGTCCATTTATGCACTCGCACCGCACTTCATCGAATTTACCGCTAATAAGTCTCAAGTCCGTAAAGCTTTCTTAAACTAAATTGAAAACTTGAATGAAGTGAGCGTACGGATTTTGAGATAAGCCTAGCTAACCGATCAAAACATATCCATATTCTCGTTTAAGCGATGCAGCTTTCAAAATGATAGGATTATATCACGAGCCTTGGAATGCACTCGATGCAAAGTCTTTTCTGGCTATAACGAGGCGATTTGCATCAATTTTTCTAGGCGTAGTTTTGCTATATTTACTTGTGCATGTCATTTTTATTTGGCTCATGTAAAATGGATTGCTGGGGAAGGGATAAAATAATCATGAAACTCATCTCTAAAATCACTACGAATATTCTTTTGTTCAACATCTAATGGCAACGTTCCGAATCTGAATTTGAATGAATGTTGTAAGTGGTAGAGTGTCGATCTTTTGTGAGGATCAACGATTTATTGACTCGGAAAGAGAGAAGAAGAGGAGGATGAATGCAGTCACTTACGCGTAGAGAGATAGGCAAAGGCAAACGAGACTTGTATTTGCTTGTGTTTGGCTGGCGGTTTAGATGAAGGAAGACAATCAGAAAAGGAAAGGAAGAGAAATGCGAGTACGAGCCTCACAGCCATCTTCCTTCCTCTCTTCCTTCTTCAATTTCATTTTCTAATGCACATTTACCTCGTCAAATCCTTATCTTATCCTCTTTCCTTTTTTATCTCCAAGGATTACACATCCACTTTGTCCAATTAGTTTCCATTTCAGATCAGAATCGACTTCCCTCAAGTTCGGCAACAGCACTTCAGCCTCTCCCTTCGAGTTGTCAGACATGAGTGATTCGGGCAAGGGTCGCTGTGTAGGAGAGGGCAATGTGGACGGATCCGTTCCTGAGTCCAGCTATGTGCTCTTCTTCCAGGTCCATTTTTCATTGTTCGATTTTTCGAGTTGAAATGGGTGTTAGAAATATCAACTTTCAAAAAAAAAATATTCGAATTCTATCTTTTGCAACTTGGATTTTCACCTTTCGAATGTTTTATTAAACAATTTCAAAATTTTTTACATATTTTTTTCAAAATCCCAAAGAAAATATGTAAATGCCCAGAATTTTAGATAGTTTATTCATTTTCTATTATATACCAAACTATCAATAACTTTTTCAAGTTGATGATTTTTTTCTAAATATTTCGATTTTTCAGGTGGTGTTTCCATTTGCTATCGCTGGTATCGGAATGGTATTTGCTGGAATTGTGCTTGATCGAGTTCAACATTGGAGGCTATTTATCGAGGTATCAAAATATTTACTTGAAAAGAAAATTACGATTTTTTTCGGCTCTTAAAAAATTATAAATGACTATGGGGAGGGCAGTGTTATGTCGAGGTGGACCAATTTGTATACCAAAATGTGCATCTCGATGAGCTGATCATTTTAAAGTAAAATTTACTTTACTTGACCTCCTCAACCCTATTCTCTACAAAATCATTTCAAAATTTGTTACTCCTTCGTCTTTCCTGTCTATTTTAAAAGCCCTTTATTCAAGGTTCCTGAAACGTTCATTCTCGTTCCTGCTCTGCTCGGTTTGAAAGGCAACTTGGAGATGACTTTGGCGAGTCGCTTGTCTACTTTCGTAAGTTATCGTCGTTGAATTATTGCTGTAACATCTTATTCGTCTTTCTTTTTTGCAGGCAAATATGGGTCATTTGGATTCCGCTCAGCAGCGGAAAGAAGTCATCGCTGCCAATCTGGCCCTGATTCAAGTGCAGGCGACTGTGGTGGCTTTCCTCGCGAGTGCTTTCGCTATCGCTTTGGCTTGGATTCCGAGGGGACAGGTTAGTGTGTGTGTGTGATTCTTTTGTGAAAACTGTTATTTTTATCAAAAAGTGACTAATGGTAGGAACTTTTCTTTCTCCTGTAAACTAAACGAATTAAATATTGATACGCTACGTCAAGATACACTATACACCTAAATTGAAATAACCCACAAGTTTTTTTCCCTTCCTATCTGCTGAGAAAATATTTTTTTTTTAAAAAGTCGTCTTCTTTCAGTTGGACTGGTCTCATGCCACTCTGCTATGTGCCTCATCTCTTGCAACTGCCTGCACGGCTTCTCTCTTCCTCAGTCTACTCATGTAAGTTCTTTTTCTATATTTTATTTATTACAATTTATTAACATCATGATATTCTAGGTCTCTAGTCGTGTATCTGAGTCGGAAATATAACATCAATCCAGACAACGTGGCCACGCCTATCGCTGCTTCTCTCGGTTTGACATGTCACTTTTTCGTAATTCATTTGGTATAAATTTCAGGCGACCTCACAACTCTCGGTATCTTGTCTCTATTCGGCACAATGTTCCTGGACGCACATCTAACCGAATCCTACCTCAACTTGGCCGTCATCTTCGGTTTCCTCCTTGTGGTGCCCGTTTGGGCAAAACTGGCTGCGGGAAAGGAATGCACTGCTGATGTGAGTATTTTTTTTATTTCAGAAAAACAATCGAATGTTTAAACTCAACACTTCTACTTTTTTCAAATTTTGCTAAAATGGATGAATAGAAATGTGTTGAATTTTTCTTTGGAATTTTATTCGACGTTTCACCCGATTTAGACGATTATCAAAAGTGTCACCATGTATTCTCTACTTTTTTTTGACTGAATCCTTCCTTTAGGCACTAAGCTCTGGTTGGACCCCCGTGATCTTCTCGATGTTGCTTAGCAGCGGAGGAGGATTTATTTTGGAAAATGCGATTCGAAGATATTCAAGCATTGCAGTTTTCCAGCCTGTCATAAATGGTACGAAATTCCAATATTATTAGTTTTTTTTTTGTATAAACGTGTATTTATTTCGACAGCATAACATGAGAAAGTTCAAATTAATTGAAAAACGTAGAGGACAGATTCTTTATCCTATTCTGGCTTGACCATATCGTAAAAGTGTTTCGTTCATAGAACGATGATCTAATTTATCATTTTTCTATGATTTCCTTATTCCAGGAGTTGGTGGAAATCTCGCAGCCGTGCAGGCAAGTCGAATGTCGACGGCTTTGCACAAGGAAACCAACGATCAAATGGGAATTCTGCCCAATGACCGAACCGTTTCTTACTACACAAGTTTGCGGAGAGCTTTCTTTAGCAGTGGTAGGTTGCGATTTATCAAATTACATTTTCTTTTCGAGACATTCTTTCTATTATCTTTTACAGAGGAAGATACCTTTGAGCATATGTTCCTACTAGGATATAATCGTTACTCTTTCAAAAAAATCTGAAGAATTTATTACCTTTTTTCCAGAACCCGATTCGCGTTCTGCCCGGGTGCTCATCTTCCTGGTCGTGCCGGGTCACATCTTCTTCAACTGGCTCATTCGCGTGCTTCACTTCGGGAACGTCGTTCCTCCCAGCGGTCCCTTGTTTACTAGTCTCTATCTCATAGCCGCTGTTCTGCAGGTAAATATTTTCATTGTGCAAATTATTTTTTTTGAAAGAAAAAATCATCATTTATTAAAAATTCCGCAAGAACGAGGATTTCTAAAAATGATTCTTTCCTACTTTTTTCGTTACTGTTTTATAGAAACATTTAGCCCATGCTATCCGAAAATATCATCAATCTATCCAATTGGTGTGTTTTGATGAATGCATTTGCAGGTGGTGATAATCCTGTTCGTGTGCCAATACATCGTGTCTCTGATGTGGCAGTGGCACATCGACCCCGACAATGCAGCCATCCCCTACCTGACTGCCCTGGGCGATCTGCTCGGCACTCTCCTGCTATTCATCGTCTTCCTCGTTCTCGATCGTTATGACACCAAGGATATCGTTTCCATCAAACACTGAGCCAGAAGAGAAGGTCAGATTCTCCAAGCATTTCGCTTTTTAATTTTCTAAATTCGCATCTTGATTCGCGACATTGACACGTGCATTGTTGTTCAAATATAAGTATTGTTGTACCATTATGGAGGAATCTTTCAAAAAATAATGACAATCTAGACTTTCTGAGAGTTTTTAACTAGTTTTGAGCACAATTTTACTGATGTAAATAAAAACTATTAGAACTTTACAAATGACCTGTCTCTTCATTGAGTGAACTTTCTAAGCAGTTGAAAATCTTATCTCCTAAAATTATTTGGGGATTAAACATTTCATAATGGTACAGTACTATTGTCTCAGTGCATAAGATATGAGATTGCTATTTTCTAAGAATTGTGATACACATTCTGTAATAGCTTGATTTTTCTTGAAAACGGGGCGTAGAAATAATACACCAACAGGTGAAGTTTTCCTTGAATTTTTGTACATGAGATTGCGAAATTCTAGGATGAAATGAATGGTATTAATATGGAAGAATATTTATGTAACTTCTGGGTTTTGTATAGAGAGGGCTACGGAAATCATATTGCCTTATTTACAAATTAAAATTCGTTTAATTGCATTTGCATACATTTCGGTTAGTGATCCGTTCTTTCTGTCAATATCTCATTGGCTTTAGAATTTCACAATTCTTTCATTCTCTCGAAATGCTAAAGCTACTTTTTGCTATTCGTAATTGTGATTTGAAGCTATTTTATACAACTTTTCCCAATTTCACTTATCTTCTATTTGTGCCTAAATCTAGTTACTCTTTTATCAAGATTTGGTTCATGAATCATTCGACTAACTGCACATTTCATCTCATTTTCACATGTCCTAGTCTCTTTGATTTCCGATTCATCTTATTTTCTGTGATATTCAACCAGTCACAATCACTATTTTATCAGTATGAAATCTAAGCATGCTAAACCAAATTTCATTTTTAGATACATTTTATTCTGCGTAATATTTTTGGCAAATTGTCATATCGAATGAAAAGAGAAATAAAGTGAGATTTTAATTTATTTTCGTTATTCTTTATCAAATAGTTATTCCTAAAACTATGAATGATATTTCTGGTTTTTTTTTTTTAACTTTTTCCCTTGAATGGTTACTTGCAGATGCCCTCAGTGGGAGATCGAATTGATGTGGAAGGAAATCGAGGCACGTTGCGGTATGTTGGGGAAGTGGAGGGACACAGTGGAATGTGGTATGGAATCGAGTGGGACAACGAGACGAGGGGCAAGCATGACGGACAGATCAACGCAAGGCGGTACTTCCACACAAGGTTAGTTTTTCAACAACAAAAAAATCATAGAAGTAAGTTTTATCATGCTACAACAGTCTCAAACTTTCATCAGATGTTATGATCAAATGGCTTTTTTCCCCAGAAGAGCTTCTGTCTATGATAGTAAAGAATTTATTAGTTATTTCTCTCTCCAGTCTGAGTTCAAAATCCTATCACATTCTCTGGATGTAATATGCAATTGCATACGAGGAACTCAGTTGATTTTTTTGGTAGTTTTGTCGTGAAATAATTCATTTCACTTTTTAATTTCTAAACGATTTCTAAATTTCAAGACCAAATTTACAAGATGATTTATTATGAGCAATCTGTCTAACATTTCTCTACTTTATTAGTTTAGCATCCAATAAATATTTGTGCATAAAATTCCAATCCCTAAACTATAACCCAAAATAATTTAGAGAAGTTACAAATACATTCTTATTTTTTTTCTAAACAGCCTTTTCTGCTAGTTTTCGTACTAAGATACCAATTTCTCAGTGACCCTGAAAACACAAGTTCAATTTTTATTTTTTAATCAAATAAATTCTCCTAATTGAGTAATTTTAGAAGGCCCAAAAATGGTTCATTCATTCGACCGCCAGCCGCCAATTTTGGAGTTGATTTTCTGACAGAACTGAAGCATCGATACGAGGGACATGAAATGGAGGAAATTGATGTTTCGTGGAACTCGAAGAGGGTTGAAACAGTTGGAATGGAGAAGATATTTAAGAAGCAGAGGTAGCTTTTGAATAGTTTCACAGAGGAAGTGCATAGATTCAAACTCTCAAACCTTGATGAAGCTTCCCCGATGGATTTTCGATGTCGCTGAGCACGATTATGAACTTTAAAAGTGCCATAAAGGCACAAAGGTAGCCAGAATTAGGGAATCTTTAGTCACTTTTCACTCTTATTTTGTTTAAGAAATGAGAAAATTCGCAAACATACATGAAGAATCGGGTATTTTAACCAATTTTGAGGTTCAGATACTTTTGTGGTACTTTTAAAGTTCATAATCGTGACCATCGATAGCGAAAATCTTAATTGTGAAAGTTTCGTCAAGACTTGAGAATTCGAATCTATACACTCCTGTTGCTAGATTCATTTACTTATGAATTTTCTTTTCGAAATAAGAACATTTTCAGCAACATTCATAACCTGGTGCACATCGTTCTGGACAATCGTCTCGTCTCCTCAGCTCCTCCCACTGAGACAGCTCCTTTCCCTCGATGTCTAGAGCTGAATTTGCACGGCAATTTACTCCACAAATGGGATGACGTCAGGAAAATTCTCCTTCTCTTTCCGAAACTCGAGGAACTCGTTCTGAGGTTAGGTTTTTATTAAAAAGATGCTTCTTTTTTCATTTTCCTGTTTAGAAAGAATCAGATGGATCCATTTGAAGACGAGGGAAGCACGAGCTCAGTATTTTCTACTTCAATTCGTCGATTGGTCATCAGCGACTGCAATCTCTCCGCTAAATCTGTAAGTTCTCTTTCAGTTTAATTGAAATTAATTTTTGATTTCTGAATATTTTTATTCGGATTTCAAACCTATTTTTACAAGAGAGTCGTCAACATAGAACTCACAAATCTTGATGAAACTTTCTGCATGGGGGTTTTCGATGACTATGATCACGACGGTGAAGTCAGCAAGTGCAAAATGGGAGCTCGGAAGCAGGAAATTGGTGAAAATCCTCTTTGCTTCACTTCTGTTTGCGAATATGCAAATTTTCTCATCTTTCATAGAAAATGTGAGTAAAATACAGATAAAAATCTCCTAACTCCATCCTCTCATTTTGCACGTTTTTTTTTTTTTAATTTATAATCTTGATCAGCGTCATCTAAAACTTCTATTTAGGAAGTTTCAGCAGTATCTGCTAGTTCCAATGTTGGCAACTTCCTTGTTGAATTTACAAATGAAATAAAATCGTGAAAGAAGTTACAATTTTATCTGCAGTAGGTTGAAAAGCTCAACAAACTTTTAACGTTATTACTTCTGCTCAAATTTTAGTCGAAAATATTATCTAGATTTGTTCATACATATTTCAAAACCTCGATTAGTTCACATATAATTCTTTTTATCAATATTTTATTTTTAAAAATTACAACATTTTCCAGATAAGCAATCTGCTTCTTGCGTTTCCCTCAGTGAGCGAGCTGATTTCCCTCGGAAATGGGCTGTCCAGTTTCTCAGCAGTCGAGGCCTCTGCCCGACTCACTATTCTCGATCTCGAAAACAATTCAATTCGATCTTTCGAAACCATTCAAGGAAAATTCGACAGGTAAGAACTGTTTACTGTTTGATTTTTAGGAAAAAAAATCGTCCCCACTTTAAACCTCCTAAAAATTATCGAAATTTTTAATAATCCAAATAGCTGTTCTGAAAATGATTAATATCTTTTTAGGCTAACAAAATTGAGCCTAGCGAATTGTGGAATATCGAAGATAGAAATTGGTAGTGAAGGCAGCAGATTCTCCCAGCTAAACGTGCTCAATCTCAAGTCCAATTCCATTGCTGATGTAAGTCGATCATCTCGATTTCATCTAACTTCAAAATGACTTCAGTGGAATTCAATCAACGAACTTCGCAATCTACGTGCCTTGCAGACTCTCTACATCGACTGTGATCAGTTACAGTGTGAAGCGGGAATTCATATTCATGAGGTATTTACTTGTCATTATTTGTCCATTGCCTTTGGACCCGTTTGAAAAATGATGGAAAAAAACGATTTTTAACACACGAGAAAGACTAATGGAGTATCCCTTTCTAAATGATTTTACCTAGCTTTGTATTTTACAAGAGATGTAGAGTGTATAAACCACGAATCCTGCTCAAAATCGATGTGTAAGGCCCAAATCTAATACTCGGATTATGATAATCAAATCAAAAAAGGCTGAAGGTCCTGAATAACTTCGCAATTTAACCGCGAATTTCCCTTTGCTGCAATAAAGAATAATAACATTGTCAACACTCGATTTTACAATGTAAGCTAATTTTCACTTTTGTTGATATATTGTGGAATGAACAGTTGAAATTTGAACCCAAATTGTAGAGCCATCGAGATTTTTAGCGTTTCTTGACTTGATTATCGTGATCGGCGTGCTCAATTTGTCTTACCCATCAATTTCGAGCAGGATTCGTGATTTATAGTTTACATTCTTTGTTAACTTCAGGTAATAATCGCGAAGATTCCGACTCTAATCGACCTGAATCGATTCGAAGTGAGCGCAGTGGAAAGACGCTCGGCTGAAGTCAGATTCATCAACAAATATGCGGGAATTGCCGAGGAGAAGAGGCAGCCTCACAAAGAGGATTTGGACCGACTTATAAAGGTGAGGAAGAGATTTTATGAATTGAAGAGAATATGGACTGATCAGATTTTAGTAAAGCAACTTTATATTCATTTTACTATTTTTGGCATTAGAAGAGGTGCTGATGATCAGTATGAAAAGAAAAAGAAGACATCAGGTCTTAGCATATGTCCTTATCCACTTTTTCTTTCATTTTTTTCAAAGATAGGTTTGAGCTAATACCGAAAGACTTATGGCATATTTTAGAGCAGTGCTCTAACATACCATGTGCAGTGTTTCAATCTTTTCAGCCTTAATCTTTTTGTGGAGGATGAAATTTTCAAAATGAGTGTCATTGTTTGATAGCTGCCAAAATGCATATTCATATGATATAAGTCGGCAAAAAATGATTGAAGAAAATGAAAAACTAACGTTCCGAGAAAAATCTTATATGCTATCTTATTACGAGAGGAGTCCAAACTATGATAAGCCTTTGACCAAACCCTGAAAGCTCCACATCTAACAATAAGAAAAGCCTGACAATTAAAAATTATCAAAAAACGAATACTCTCATTTCAAAGGTTCATATCTCCGCAACTCTGTGAGATAATGGATTCAAATTTTAGTTCAATGAATCACTGATAACCACTTTTCATTATCGTTAGCATATCACTTATTTTTCAATTTGTTTAAAATTAGATACAATTTTCAAAGAAAGTGTGGGTAAGGAAATACGTTACGACTCAATGTTTAGAAAGTCCTCATAGAAAATGTGAAAATTAATCGAGTTGATCGTAAATAAATTGATTTAGCTTCACGGCCCTCCTTCTGTGGATACGGCTAAACAAGGCCTGTCAGTCATCAAATTGCCCATTCAATTCGGAGATCGAGTTCTGCAAAGGACACTCCCCTTGTCCATGACTGTCGAGAAAATCACTGAATTGGTAATTATTTTTGATACATTTACGGGAAACATCAGATACTTGCCTTCTCCATTCGTAAACAGACTTGGGACTTTTCCACGCAACTGCGGTGCGGTGGGGAAAAATTGTAAAAAAAAATCTCGTCTGCTCATAAGATTACGAGCAATTTAGTTAGAGAGAAAGCATAAATTCGTTTATTATTACTAAAATTTCATGTTTAGTGAACGAAATCGATTTTTGCAACTTTTTCTCTAAATATAAAATAGGAAAATCATCTACAATGTTGAAGAAAAATGTTTCTTTTCAGCTATGCCGGCTATTTTGCGTGCAGCATTCGAACAAAATTCGACTGGAATTGGAGAGGAGCGACGACGGCCAGATAGTTGCAATGGACAATGGACTCAGGGAATTGGAACATTACTCGCCAGAGCAGGGCGACACGCTCAGACTTGTCATCTCATAGATCACCTAACACAAATATGGGTATTTTTTAATTTATTTTTCCAATCTTTGGAGAAGATATGTAAGTGAAATGAGGATAAGAGTGCACTAAACTTCGACTTTGATTACGGTTCGAAAATTTAAAAAATGAACCTTCGTGCCCTCTCGATAAGAATTGTACTGAGCAGGATGTATTCTTTCTATCAGACTGCTTTCATCATCTCACATTTCTTACTATCCATGATTAACCTTATAAAACCGTCATTTTTCATTCAATTTGTCGTAATTTATCCTAGAATTATAAATAAACACCGTCGTCTTTAATGCAACTAGGATAATGATTTTCGGTTGCATTACTCCGAAGGAATAATTACAAATACGGGTTTTGTTTCAATAAATCTCACAGCTTTTTCAATGGTGTAGTGATTGAATACTCTCTTCCCAAATCGACGAGACCTTTGTCTGTTCGATTCGCACTAACTCGGATTTTATCGTCACTCACAAACAGCTTCTTCGCGCCACTCCTATTTAATCTTACATCAAATTGCGCAATCTGGTGCAATTAGAAGATAACGCATTTTTGCGAGGGAGCAAAAACTCCATGAAGTCGCTCACGAATGACAATAAAATCCGAGTGGCGCGAATCGTACAGACAAAGGTCTCGTCGATTTGGGAAGTGAGTAATTGCAAATTGGAGCATTAAATATGACAAGCTTCATCTTTCTAGAACTGTGAATGAAAATTAATTTATTTAGATTTTTCTGACTTCTTAAGAAGCATTCCACGAAATAATCGAATAAAAACAAAAAGTTTGGCATAGGTTTCGAAAAGTCCTCCAAACCAAATAAGACCCATATGGAACATGATAAAGTGATAGCATGATACTCTAGGAAGCAAAAATGAAGTATTGCCCTTCAACTACTATATCCCGAAAAGATTTTTCGATTTTGCTTGATTTTAGAAAAGTTATGAATTTTAAAAATCGCGCACCGTACCACAGATCATTTTGAACATTTCAATAAAACTACAGTAATCTTGACATAAATATTTGAAGAGTTCCCTTTTTTATTATTTTTAAGGTGACCATGCAAACTTTTAGTCGACTTAGTGCGTCGAAAGCGACGATTAGTAATTGTTACTAATATACGTCTTCTATCCTCTACTGTACGAAGTGGAGGTCGTCATCTCCTTCTCGCTTCAGGGCATAACATTCGCAAGCATTTTGAATGTTGCCACTAATTCAAATTAAAAATTTAGTCTGGGGATTCAATCTGTTTGGAAAAATAAGGACGGAAAATGAAGTGAAGGAAAAGTAATCCAAATTAGGAATTTGAAGAGAGAAAATCAATCTTTACATTTCTCACCAAAAACTTTACTGTTGCTCTGTCTTAAATTCAGCTTTGTGGTATTCCTTTTTATTTCGTACTCGATCGTTCCTTTTTGAAAATTAAAAATTGCAATTTTCGCATTACCTGTTTGCAGAGCTGCAGTTGTAGACTTTGTTGCCAGTTTGATCTAAATTTATTGAATACTTGACAATTCATAGCTTGAAGTAGATTTGATAACCAAAATTTTACGAGATTTGCCTTACGAGTTTGAAGTGAAAAAAATTAGAACAGATTTGATTGTTGATATCGATGATGAGAATTATATTCGCCTAATTACCATAACACCGAAGAAGGGCTATTCGGAAATAACAATCCATCATCTAAGGCTAATTGTGAATATCTCATACTATTTTTTATTGAGATGTTGGTATGTTAGAATGTTTCATCCTAGTTGCCCAGAAGAAGTCGCATTTGGTTTAATTCGAAATATCGAGAAAGGACGCTGCTCAGTTTCATATCAATTTATATTCAGAATTCCTTATTTCTGTCCGATTTTTCCAAATTCAGATCCCCAATCACCCAGTTTAGTTCACAAATAGACGTCGGTCTCACGGCTTTCCCCCATTAAGGCCGCCCTCTTCTGCAGATGATCTTAATTTCCCTCCTACATGAAACTGCCTGTGGAAGGCTTCGGTGGAATAGCCCATTTTCATCAGCAAACCTGAAAGAAAGACAGAAGATTCTTATTCTGTAAACGTGATATATCTTCATTGAAGAAACAAATTCTGATTTAAATATTAGTCAATCAATACTAACTAAATTAAACAAGTGATATTAATACTCAACGATGTTATAATAAAAGTCATTTTGTTCACAAGTTTTATTCAAGAGCATTTCCCATTCAATTTCTTTAGAATTTAGAAAAATAGCATTTTTGATTTGCTGCATTTCATTCACGCATTGTCACTTATCTACGTTATCCGCATTTAGATTTAGATAGCCGCAAAAGAGGGCGAATGCGCATATTCACTTCGAATGAAGGGTGAAGTTAGGGAATTAATAATGGAAGCAGAAGAAGCAGATGCAGACGGATGATTATCTTTGGACTTCGACATTCTAGTTATAATTCGATTATCTTTTTCCCAAGACGAAACATGTTGCAGATAATTTCCTTTTTTCAGATGGTTCTTTATGCCGTTTTCAATTATTTAACTTTTATCTATCATACATCTATCTACTCTTTAGTAATTCTCATGAATATGTTTATCTGTGTTTCCAACGCTATAACCAAGGGGAGTAAGAAAAAGTATGATGATCTATATATGGTTGGATGCAGATTTTTCCGGAAATGTGTTTTTGTGAAGATTACCCATTGAAGCTCTAATGATAAAATTCATCTTTTTGATGGATAAATGACAACAGCTGATGGAGAAGGATAATCAAGCACAGGGAATCTGAATCTGAAGTTTATTTTCACTTTTAGACTACACAGTTGTGGGTATTTACATATGAACAGAGTACGCATGTTATTTTTACAGAAATTGATTGACAAATTGATAAAGTATGGTAAATTAGGATAGCCGAGTACGAGACAAACTCGATTTATGTGATATCAGCTGCGTATGCCAATTTAGCCCTTCCATTCTCGCTCCTAAAGCTAAATCTTTAATCAAAATCGATAGATGCGAAGAAGAAAGCCAGGCATCAGCCAAGGGCTAATGTGGGCGGCGTCAACGTCCTTGGGTATATTTAATCCTCAAGTGCGAATTCATTCATTATTTTCTCTTATATCTTCCCATCAATCGTATTTATTTTGAATAACCAAAACTGGGACATACTGTTTACTATCAAATAGTAGTGGGTGCAACTTCGTCTTCGAAGATTTTTAAATCCAAGACTTCGAACATGTCTTCATTGTTAAATTTAAAAAAATTATATCTTCTCACACATCTGCTATCAGGAATTTCAACACGCAAAAATAAAGACTAATTACAAAAGCTTCGAATCTAAAGACCTGTTGGGAAAGAAATCATATGACCAAAACGCCCATTAAAATTTCTAATGCGAAGGACGTCCACTTTTTAGATATTCACAAATTTGTTTAATAACTCTCTAAAAAGTGGGGTCTCGCAACAGACCTATCTAAATTAGATGTTAAATAAGAGAAGTGACCAGTTGTGCGACGCACTAAAATTATTATTATTAATTTAATATTTGATTCATTTATCCTTTTAATTGTTTTCCGCCAGAAAAGATTTGGCGCATCTGCCTCCTGACAGGTTCTGCTTCCTCTCCTCTCTATCACTTCCAATCATATAAAAGGTGAAGAAGAACAGGAAGCGGGGATTCGTCTTCTTCTTCTCACATACTGTTCTGATACTGCTTTAATACGATCTTTCGATTCTATTTGGTTCCTCGATTTGATTCTGTCTTTATACTATTCCTTTTTGGTATTGTCCGAATACCGAATCAGTTGAATAAAACTTGTTGAATAATTCAACTCCTTGCATCCTGAACTAAATCCCAACTAACACCCGCGATTGAAACCAAAAGAGCAAGAGCTAACGTGCTTGTCATACCAGTCTTAGAGAAGATCTTTAGTTCAAAATTTCATTTTTCATGTATATTGATATCTCTATAGGAAAATTATAAAATTTTATCTCAAAACTACAATTGCCGAAAATTCGAAGAATAAATGATCGACTTTAGGTCACTTGCCAACAGAATGATGAGTTTCGCAATTTTCCTGCTATTCTTCAAATGGTCAAATGCCTGTCTAACAACACCGGACATGGAGCTGCCTCCTGTCCAGCCCACCACTTACACAGGTAAACTATCACTGCGTATTAAATGAATTTTCTACTTGAAAATGTCAGCTACATACGACTTTTCCAAATTTTGTCTCTTCACAATGAATGTGGAATGGGCTTATAATTCAATCTGGTCTAGGTTTTTTTTGGCAAGTCGGCCATCACATTTTTAAAAATAAAATCTCATAATCGTCGGTTCAGACTACCGACATTAAAGTCTAAAGTAAAGCATAAAATTGCGCAAATTTAACAACAATAGATATCGATACGACGGTTTCAACTGCTTCGATGACGACGACCTGCATGACACCTGGCTGCACGTCGTCCACAATGACATCCAGTCCATCGACGTCCACATCGACGACCACAACGACCACATCCACCACTACAACAACCGGATGTGTCCCATATCCAGGTCCAATAGCTGATTGTCCTAAGTCTTAACAATTTTTCAAGCTAACCAAAATTGGTATCGCTCGACCCCAAATTTTATGTAAATAAATAATAGATGTCTTTAGCTTCAATTTGAGCCCAAATTTTAGTAGACTATCTATGAAAATATTCTCGTATCATTTTCTTGAAAATTGACATTAAATTTTGATTTTTAGGTGCCGGTACTTGTTTCGCAAATTCAGCTCTACTAGCTTGCTGTCGTAAGTCTTAACAATTCTTCAAGCCAACCATTTTATTATCAATTCAAGAGAAAATCTATTGTCCGGGTCCATAAATTCCATGGACCTTTTTCGGAGGAATCATTTTGTTTCCTGAAAAAAAAAACTCCCGTATATGTCCCGAGAGATTCGTGACTTCCGAGAGCATATTCATTCATTAAATTCGATTAAAATTCATACATCAAATTTGTAAGAATAGTGTATGAATTACAAAGAAAGCGTTATCACTTCTTTTAACCGAACTTAGCTATCGACATCAAATTTACATGAATAAACGACAAAAACGTTTTTCAAATCTAAATTCAACAATTTCAGAGGAACAATGTCCTACTGGCTGGGAATTTGTTAGCGGCAAATGCTATAAGGTGATCGTTGAATATCATTTTCGTTTTAATTTCGTTTTGTAAGTAGCAAGGATTTTATAGTTTGTTGCAAACACTGCCAATTGGGATACAGCAGCTGCAGACTGCATGGGATTATGTGCCCCAGGAATGTGCCATCTACCAAGACTCTACAGTGCACAGCAAGGCATAGACTTACGGGATTATGGTAAGGTATTTAATGAGAATTTATTAATGTATAAGTTAATTTGGAACATTCGATTTCTAAATTGCGTTTTTTTTCATTTTGCGGCATTAATAAGACTGCACTCACAAAGGAAGCTAATGGCTAGAGATGCCAAATCAGTTTTCAACATTAATTTTAACGCTTGAACTTGGTATCAGTCTGATCATCGAAGTCATGCTGATCTCAAAACTTTTTAGATCTTCGAAAACGATCTATCCTAAGTAAAGCTATGACCATCTTTGTAAAGCGAACCTTTCCTGTTGTAGCCTTCCCGAAGTTTTCGGACAATAAACTCATAATCACCCTACTATTTTTAAAAGATGTAATTTAGCGTAAAACTCATCTAAATTATATCGAAACTGGCCAAAATTTCTTACTAACTAAATTTTATCAAAAATTAAACAGGATATTTAAAATCATCTATTGATTTTCCCATTTTTCAGTGTTGTCGTATGTTCCCAATCCACCTGGCTTCTTCTTCATTTTGATTGATATACGGAAAATCGCAGCTGATCCTACTGTGAGTCATCATTCTACTTATAGGCAATTTTGAAGAGTAGGATGATAGAAACATGAGAAAATAGTAAAGAGTTAGGGAAGAGGAGGGTAGGCTAGAGTATCTTACCATATTGTTTCGTATGTTCCTATGATTTATCGTTCTACATTTCCAGGTTGCCTACTATGATTAGTTCAAGGATATTTCTTTTCATGCTTTTCATCGTTCTATTTTATTTATAAGAAATTTAGGGAATGACTGTAGCAGACAGTGATGGTCAGGTGTATCAATGTAACTTTTGGCAGCCTGGGTAAGTAAACAAAAAGTTTCTCTGTAACCATGGTTTTAATTGGATAATTGAATCAAAAATCTATAGCAAGAATACCCTCGACTCTTAGAGATCTGGATTGGAACAGTGGGCATGGCTCGTGCTGAAGCCACGAATGTTAAGGTTTGGTCGCGATTCTCGTATGACGATCGCGATGAATCTCGAACATTCGAGTGCATCAGCACAAGTCATGATCACTACATAAATCCAGGCTTCGAATACATATAAAAATAATAAGATATAATGAATGATTAAACTTTCAACTAGTGAATAATTATTAATTATATTTAGACAGCCGAGTAAGAAATTTAGTTAATTTGCAACGGAAGAAGAATTTGATTTTCAAAAATGCACAAATATCGTAATACCAAATCTTTCTATTTATAGTAGTGCGTTTATGAAAATCAGTTCTTCAATTTCTCGATGCGCTTTACTAAATTTCTTCAGATCAACTAGTTGGACCTGAGGATTGTGGCGCTGTGAGTCATATTTTAATCCATTTAAATGCTTACTTTTTATATAAAAAATATATCGTTGCACAAAAATGAATTAATTCATACCGAGTGGATCGTTTTCGAAACTCTAGAAAATAGTCATGTTGAGAGTTTGTAATAATCCTATTTTGACGAATCACCGTGATCATCATTTCCTAAAATGTACTTGACTTCTCTACTTATAAAAGAGATTTTGAAGTTGACTTAGATCAAAGAAAAACGAATCAAGTGTCATTAAATGCAGAAATTAATAACAACCCAAATGCATTTTATAATGAATATTTTAGATAGAGCCACCCAGTGGATTATGGAGCGACTTTCCTGTAAGATTAGGTTTAACCTGAAAATACGAATGCCGTAAACTCTCTAATAGAATCTTTCCTTCATTAGAAGTCAACTTCCAATGAAAGTCTTTCCTTACCGATTTGCCAGAACTTATCATTACCCTATTCAGGCCATATTGAAAAATGTTTTCTAATGTCTTGCAGACTTTAGTGCATATTTTCTACTAATTTCAAGTGAATACGATATCTAAATGATAAGTTATGAAGGTTCCAAAAATCGAATCTTTGTTTATTTTTGAGAGGTTGAAAATTATAAGCTCCAAGACATCTATTACAGGTTTTACGGTATGAAATATTTTAGTTAAAAAATTACTAGAAAATGGAAGGCAAGAGAAAATATGTACGATCAGATTTGGGAGATTTGACCCGATATTAGATTCGTTATTGTTTACTTCTCTCTTACATCCTGATGACGAATAATCCAAGAACACTGGCAATGGTATTTCCCATCAAAAGTAACCCATGGGATCGAATATCTTCAAGTCTGTGTATAATATGCTTTGGCAAATGACATCTTCTAATCAGAAAGAGGAGAGAAAAAAAATTAAATTTTGAAAGAAATATCATTTTTGATTATTAAAAGCACATGAAAATAGTTCAGAAACTCGCGCACCCTATAAAAAAATTTCCTAAATCATATTCAATATTTAGTGCACTACTGTAGTTAACTATGCCTGCGAAACGAACGAACGGCTTCTCGTGCCATGCCCTTGATTATCCGTCCTATCTGATATTTCGTTTTTCAAATAAAAACTGTATAAATAAAAAATTTTATTTTTATCAAAAAGTATGAAATGAAAATACATCGAAAACTATGGTTCATTAATAAAGTTGCTTAACACTCTTCAAAGGAGCCAGATCAATTTGATTTTTATTTTCGGGACGAGTATCGACAGGTGAAACTGGGCATGCATGCTTTACTTCCTTGAAATTCAAACTGCAGATGAATGATGAGACGGGAATCATAGTATTTCACAGAGAAGACTACACTTGAAATACCTTGTTCATGCATGTGTAACACGTTCCTATCATCATTTAAATTTTATCCAAATTCTTCATTGAAATGTATTTTTGATGACATGCAATTATTCATAGGGCTATATAGATTTGAACTTAAGAGGCATTCTACGAAATAATCAAACACTTCTTGGCACAGGTTTCGAAAAATCCTCCAAACCAAATAAGACCCATATGGTAAAGCGATAGCATGATACTCTAGGAAGCAAAAATGAAGTATTGCCCTTCAACTACTATATCCCGAAAAGATTCTTCGAATTCGTTTGATTTTACAAAAGTTATGAATTTTTGAAAATTTTTGTCATTTTCATAGTTAGACCCATTCAGATCTCCATACCACGCATACCATAATAGATAACCATGAGGTGTCTTGACAAAAGTTGCTCAGTTTGGTGAGCTCTATCAAATGGTATACATGTTGTGGGGTCTAACTCTCAAAATTGAAATTTCGATATTTGGGTCCTCAACTTTGGTGCGATAGTAATGTTATTGGTGTCCCCCTTTTTTGGTCTTTATTTCTGACGTATAAGATGCAGAATTACCTGGAGAATTCAAATATGAAATCAAATTTTACCAGCAAATAACAAAATTCTCGAATTATGGTCGATTTAATGCAAAAATACATGTTTTGGAACTGTCACTTTTGACACTTTTGCAATTGTCCAGACCCTCTTTGATAGTTGTTCCGTTTATTCGTGAAATGGCTCTTAAATATGACAAGTCTCATTTTTCTAGAATTGTGAATGAAAATTAATTAATTTTGATGTCTGTGATTTCTTAATTCGTAACATTTTGCAAGCATCGAATGATGTTTATTTTTCAGTTTAAAGATTTGATAATTCAGAGTTAGTCGATGGGCTTGTTGATTTCGAGTCAGATTGGTTGAGTGAGTGGGGAGTGAAACAGGGCTGTTTGCGGTGCGGTGTGCAATTTTACCGCACCGCCAACATCCCTGGAGCGGAATGAGTTAGTATCTATGTGAGTGATGATAGAAGGAAATAGGCGTGAGGAGAGTGGCTGCATCGGTCGAGCTGAGTGCCTCGAAGTAGACCATGCTGGGATTGGAGAGCTGGAAGACCAACAATCTGTTCTTGACGTTTCTCTCGTCTCGGTAGAGCAGCCAACCGTGGATGCCTTCCCTCTGCAAACAGTTTGGATGAGTCGAAGAACCAGAGAAGCAAATACAATAATTTTGTGAACTTTCATGAATATTAAGAAAGGGGAAAGAATAATGCAACCTGTCTGTCTACTAATTCTAGCTTTTTCTATACAAGACAATACAAACGGTTGAATTTAAAAGTTAGTAATCTTAATTTACTCAACATTTCATTAGATCGATATTTCTCATCTTCTTATCGAATTCAAAAATCGATACTTTATTAATTGCCAACCTCGATAAACGCGTATCGGGGATGTTTGAATTCCCGTTTCCAGACATAAGTGACATCGCCAAAAGTCTTGGGCTGCAGCATCACGAGACACAGACAGAAACTGGCGTTCACAGGCACCGCCCAGTGGGTTAATTCTCGTACTGTTTTGAGTTCCTGAAACAAACGATAAATTCGTCTCTATGTCAGAAGTTTAAGGTTTTTACCATAAAAACCGAAATATATCTATCAGAAGTTTACTCCGCTCTATAAAATATACAGAATATGAGTCAATAGATTTCTTTTATTACTAAAAATACGATTAAAACTAAAAAGGGAACAATCTAACCAGAATGATGCCAACGATGTGAAGGAAGCCGTAGCAAGATTCGACCGGAGTGATCCACGGAATGGTGGGAACGTCGCGATGCATCCACAGATCCAACTCTGGGCATTCCATCCTCAGCAGCCAGGGCAAGGGAATCATCTTGTGGAGGGTGATCGCCACACTCTTTGCCTCAAAATACAGCTCAAATCAGTCATTCAGTGCACAAAGTCATTTTAACAACCCTCTTGAATAAAAATTGCACATTTGTAAACAGGTGCAAGATATTTTGATTTAAAACGTTTCGAAGTCGAAGTTTGTTTCAAAAAATTCGAAACTGAAATTCGTGCACCCGTTGGTGAATGTTCAAATTAGCTTGAAATAGGAGAACAAATTTCACACGATCAAAAGTCAACTCGAAAAGAAACGTAAACTGCTAAGATCGAAAGAACTGTTTTCATTCAATCTTACTTATCTTCACAGTCTAAGACGATTTACAATGGCTATTTGATAATTTTATAATTATATATGAAATATATTTTTTAAACAAACCTTTGAAACGAATGGATGGATCGCAAAATTTGCATCGGCAGAGCCATGGTAGGTCATCACAACGCGAATCTTTCCGGGCTCTAAAATCATTCATAATTCAAGCATTAAAAAGATATTTTTCGAAAGAAGTTAAGAGTGATGACACTCGAATTTCAGACTGCGAGTACTGTATTACCATGCCATGAACGAATGCGCTATTACCAAGAGTGAACACTTTGTTTATCAAACGCTATTTCTATTCTTTTCCAACTTTTCCCAAATTATCTCGCTTTTGATGACAATGCACCCACTTTTGGCAGCAAAATGCTCGCTTCAATTATTTGGCAACGATGTACTCGCATCCCGAGTTTCATGTTAAAAACCAATAACTTGACTAACCGATCATCCTGTTCGCCCCACTCAAGGCCCGACAATTGAAGAGCTGATTCATCTGAGAGATCGGCGAATCCTTCATACCATTGCAGACCAACTTGTACTGCTTGAATTTGACAGTGAGCTGGTCGAGCAGCAAGCTGCCGAGCACTTCGGACATTGAGGAATCGTAGGTCTGCAATATTAATGGGGTCTTCAGCTCGAAATATGTTATCTTCGTGAGCAAAGTAGGCAAATCTTCACAATTCAAAAGTCTGTTCCTTAAATTCAAGTTTATAAACAACGATAAAAAATCTGAAATTTTTTTTGTTGAGATTTTATCTTCGCAAAAAAGTTCAAATAAATAGTATTCATAATCTACAGGGATGTTAGCAAGGAAACCTCGCAAAGTTGTAACGAAAAAGAAAACGCTAGAAATAAGAATTCTGAGTCTCTCGGCTAGAAAATAACTGCAATGACTGACTAAGTGGAAGAGCGTTCTGGCGGGTAGGGCATTGAGAAGTCCGGCCAAGTCATTCAGCATCGCCGAAATGCCTCCCATGTAGGCGAAACTGGTGTAACTCGACATGTCGCCATTCGCTAAACAACTCGCATTAAGGATTCCTTGTTGGATAGTCAATTTGAAAGTTAGCAGCACCAGGAAAACTTCTGATCAAAAGTATTTATATCTGGCAAATAATTATCAAAGAATGTGATGCAATCATTTAAACTCACTGTATTCCGTATACAGCGATGCGAGGTTGGCAGTGTGATCGTCCCGAACCAGCTCTGTATTGGGGAGAAGGCGACTCGCTGCGAATGCCATTGTGTAGTAGAGCACGATGCACAGACAATTATCGTCACAATGGTCCCTGATTCGCTCATCGTCCAGAGGGTCGACACGTTCGTCCATGAAAGGTGCAATGGGAGTGTACTTCACAGCAAATGCCTTCGTCGGCCTGAAAAAGTGAGCATTTCAAGTTTCTGAAAAAAGTTCCCCCACCAGAAATTTGCGCGGGTACAAAATTCGGTACCCGTCAATGAATTGCGACCGTCACCTTTCATACACACCCGTGGCCGTTCGAGCCGAAAATCCGTACGGGTAAGTAGCGCAAAACCCTGCTTACTTATATCCGTAATTGACCAGAATCGTTTCGATGGGATAGATTTGGACGATAGCCCGGCCGAGATTGATTCGCATCATTCCTTCCCACAACGACATGTTCAGCGTGCTATTGTTCATAAGGCTCGTCATCTTGTCGAATTCGACTGGTCTCGTCCTCTGCAGCTCCTCCTCGAGTATCTCCTCCGTCGGTAATGAGGACGTCATTAAGCTGAAAATTTCATCTCCTTTCATTACACACACACGATAATTCCACGACCAAAATTTAATGTATGGAAATTTCGGCTGTGCATTAGAAATTCAGTGAAATCCGACTTACCCCCCATAATGTTTAGCTCAACGACTTCCGGGTTCGCGGATCAGTAAAACAGTAAGTTCGAAGTTGCAGCTGGACCACGGGGTTTTTTCGCTAACAGTCAGAAAATGAGAGTAGCGCTGAGAGGTGCAGGCACAGTTGTACAACCGATTTTCGACAAGTGGCGGAAAATGGAGGTATAAAAGGTGGCCCAAAATCGATTCCGTTCATTCGGCATCTCGGCGCGTTTCCATTTTTTCGCCGGAATCTTGCTTGAGGGTCCGTTCAGACGTTAGTTGCGATTTGCAACTCGCTCGAAATAACATGGGAAGTGAAGAGTGCACAAGAAACAACGCAATCGCGCTCTCTTCACTTGCCATGCTATTTCGGGTGAGCTGCAAATTGCAAGTTGCATCGCAACTAACGTCTGAACAGGTCCTGAAATTGTTCCAAAATCTTCTAGAGACGTTCTTTATCATTGCTTATACGATTCAAATCAATTTCTTCACGAGTTTTCTTTCGAAATTTATTCCAGCAAATTTAATCACTCAGTCAAAATCTCACTTTTTCATTTTGATTTTTTTTTTATAATTTTGCCGACTTTCTAACGAACTCTTCGTCTGCTTTTTTCATGTTTCACAATATTTTTTTTCAAAATTCGACATGTTTCAGTTGCTCAATCTGCACATTTGGACAGCGGTAGACTTTCGGCAGCTGCAAACAAGAGGAGGAGGAAAGCGACAGGATGTTCGCCAACGTCAACACTGATCCTAAATGTGAGCATTCTCTCGGCCATTTATTGACTCATTATCGCTGACAAATGAATGGCCGACTTCCCCCACTAGCTATCAATCTTCAAAATGCGAACACGAACAAAACTCCATTGAAGAAAAAAGGTGTGTTTCCTTTGACAGTGGGTAAATTGTCAGCTTCCTGTACTAGGCACCGCGATATGACCGGTACAGCTTGTATTTGTAATCGAATTTTATGGTTAGGGAGTATATTAAAAGGAAGAAAATAAAAAAGTAGCTATGACAAGTAGAGTCAGTGACGATGATACCACGATGACAAGCACAGAAAATCCAAATTGCACGCATTCCTTCTTTATCGTTTTTTTTCTATTTTCTAAGAGTGAGACCTCGATTCACCAAGGTATCTCATAAAAACGAAAATCTGGAATAATTTCAGCGCCATTCGGTTCATCTTCGGGCAGTTTGCAGGGCGGTCAGTCACAGGCGCAGCAGCAGCCAGCTGCTTCTGCAATCGTCCCGCCTCTCATCTCTGTCAAACAAGAATCTCTCCCTTTTGCTGTCAGTTCTGCCGATTCCCTCTCCAAGGATGAAAGTATGTCAACTAGACTTGTGCAAGATTTACCCCCCGTCCCTGTCCTCGTTCCTGGCTTGTCCCAGATTTTGCCAATTTTTCCGTTCCCGTACCAGAAAAATCGAATCTTGCACAGGGCCTGATGCCAACATTTTTAGAAACTTGTAATTCTAACCTTTTCTGTGAAAGAAACCATCCTTTCTTTTATTCTGCTTCTCTGAAGTGAGAGGTTTGACTCGATGAGGATTTGGACATGATTCCTTTCCACAACTAGCCACTCATTTGGTTTTGCAGATGAGTCGACAGGCACGTTCGCTTCCAACTACATCAGCAGATTCGGCTCGACTTCCGCGAGACAAGTCGGTGCAACTGAAGATCCGACTGAGCAGCAGGAGGGCAGTCCGTCGGAGAAGTCGGAGGAGAATGGTCAGCGATTTGTTTATTGCCAAGGAGAAATAAATGAAAGGTGTTCTTTCTGATGCTCTCAACGCTAAAAAGAATGCGAATTTTAAATCAAACTCATAGAAAAGTAGGAAATAAGGATGTTCTTGGTTGAAAGCGCAAAATGCAACCTTTTTTCCTCAACTATCTTCCTTGAGAAGCAAGAATTTCTTTCGTCAAACCCTCGCAATATGTGACGCGCAATCACACCGATTAAGAAACTTGAAACTTGGAAAAAATCATTATCCCATTTGCAAGTTCACGCACACATTCCATCTCAATTTGACGTTTTCATCTTCAAGCATTATAAATTTCTAGAATAGGTTATGATTAACTTGACAGGAAATCGGCGTTAAATTGCTTCTGGACTCGGAATTCATGTGTCCTATTCAGTGCAGGCTTAGACGAGGTTCATATATCATTTGATTACAGACGAGTCGGTGGAGGAGGAGGAGAGAAGAACCAGTCAGCCTGCTTCGGTCTGTCCCACTCCTGCATACGGAGCACCGCCCTCGGCCACTTCATTCACGTCCTCGTTCACTCGCCTGAGCACTGCAGATGAAGGCAGTCCGGCCACTGAGGTAGTCAACCAGAAGACCGTCAAAGTCGACATTTCCGAGACGAAGGAATCCACTTTGGCAGAGGTAAATTGCTTGGAGGTAATGTGGTTTCGCAACTATGCTGGATCTAATGAAATCAAGCGCCATGCTACTTTTTTCCCACTCATAAAATGATGTGCGTCTATTTTCAGCAAAAGAGTTCATTCGTGACGAAGTCCCGTGGAAATGGGCACTCGCGCCGTCGCGGCAGAGGCGGGAGCAGACGCAATTCGACGCGTCGAGAACGCAGTCGGGAAGTCGAGATGGTGGGAGGCGCCAGTGGAGTGCGAGGAAATGGCGGCAGACAGAGCGAGGAGGTCTTCTGTCGATACTGCAAGATGCAGCCTGCCGACCACTTGCCCAAGGACTGCATCATGAAGAGTGAGTGGGGATACATTCTCTTAATCCAATCAACTTACCTCATTCAGAGTGTTCGCGATGCAGACAAGTTGGCCATAAGACCAGGAAATGCCCCAGTAGGCCTAATCACTTCATTACTTGTTCAAGTTATTTGCAAATGACATCACAAAATTTGTTTCTAGTAGCTCGTTTCAAGTATGTCATCTGTTTTCTAGGAAGTTTAAAACCGACGTGTAGGGTCTAATGAGTGGGGGATATCCTTCTCTGAACTATTTTAATGTGCAGAATAGGGTCCTGTAATTGGTCCGAATCAAATTTGAATACGCGAACCTCCATCTCAAATGATTTCACCTAGGTTAGCTTATATCAAGCAATCACCCAATCCTATAATCAACATTGATCTCGCCCATTCCCAAGCCTCGTTACCACCAATCTTCATCTCCCCTCAACTGGCCAACTTCCTACCCTTGACAGACAATTCACACATACAAATGAATTGTAATTACCGAAAGATTGTCTTGATTTGAATTCGACAAGCCCGAACCGGGACCAAACACAAACTCACAAATAAAATGATCTCAAATATCACACCAACTCGCATAAAGCATCAATTTCATCACATCCCCACACGCTCCAATTCGCGCACATTAGGATAAAAGACAACAGGAAATTTTTTACCCGCTAGGACTGCAATGATTGCGATCTTCTCCAAGTTTTTGATATCTCTTGTCCCAATCGTTCAACTTGCAGACAACATTCCGATCGAGTGCTTCATCTGCAGAGGCACTGGCCATGTTTCCAAAGAATGTACACTCAACATTGCAGCGAGTGCCCACATCATCTCGCTCTCTGCGGGATTCGACAAGGCTGCTGCTGCATTCCGACAGAGCAACGACCAGATGAAGGACGACGCTACGACTTCCTTCAAACACAACGCAGGTACTATTGATGAAAACGATACTTAAGAGAAAATGGAAGATTAGGTTCTGGTTTTTTTTAAAACTAATTTTGCTCATTTTATAGTAAGGAGAAGAATAAAACCGCTTCTTCATCATTCTTTTTTTTATTTCAAAGAAAAGATCAAAACAGAAGTATCTTCCATTTTATCACAAATCATCTTAAATGATCATCTCTCTATCGATGATAGTCTTTTCGTGTAATATTCTTCTTCCATAATTAATTCTCACAAAAAAATGACCCGTCTTCCGACGGGCAATTTTTTTGTTGAGTTCAATCGCGCGCATGTTCAGGCAATATATTCAATCCATTTGTCCGTTCCGATGTGGGATTCGACCGCTCGAGCAGCCCCTTTTTGACGATCGGTCGCTTCGGCGGTGGAGACTCGGCCAATTTGAGTGCCGATGGACAGCCCAAGAAATATGGAGTAGGTCGTGTGGGGGATGTTCGACAGAATAACCCATTTGTTGAAACACATTGAAATGAGAATAGTTCTTCAAATGTAAGTTGAAATTCAACTGTGTTTTTAATTCAGTTTCATCAAACTAACTTTAGGCATTATTGATCATTTTTATCAGGATTTGAAAAAAGAACTCTTATTGAATCACTATTATAGCGTCATCTTCCAAGAAATACATTGCAACAATCAAACAAAATTTGTATGTTTTCCAGGCGATATTCAATCGCGCACTCTGGGATGCCTCAGACAGACCGGCAGTCGCCCCCGCGAACTCGAGCGACTTCTTCTGCAGCCCCGTGAATCCATTCGAAGTTTCAGCCAACCCATTCACCTACGAATCGACTCTGCAACTGAGCGATGAAAATTCGACCAGCAAACGGCCTGGAATGGGATTCGGCCGTTCTCCCAAACGAGCCAATCCGATGGTTGGCAACAAGGGTATGTTATTGCAACTTGATGATACACATTGAAATTTTTAAATAGTCCATAGACATAATAAAAACAAAAATTAGTTCATTTATTTCAGTGCATGATCTTTTCTTCCTCGTAGCGATAATCCAGTATCAAAATCTAAAGTTAATGCTCTCGTCGTTCAAACATATGCAAGCATGCGGGAATAAGATACCTTGTATCTACATTTCTGGTCAAAAGTATTTTCTTTCGAGCACAACATTGTTTATTTCTATTTCCAAGAATTTCCTCCAACCGCCTTGTTTATTAGATGATTTCAGACAGAAGCGTGCATCCGACTGTAGCTGCACAGCCTGAACAGTCCAAGATAGACGCCATTCCTCTGCCCACTTTCGATGAATTCCTCCAGTGGAAATTGCAGCAGGCAAAGAGCAGCAGCCTCAATCCAGACATTACGCGCATTAAACAGGTTGGACATTGAAGGGTGAAAATTATCTAAATTGATTTTGAGCTAAATTAAATGCTCCTGAAATTGAATTGAAAATGCGAAAAAATGCATAAGAAGATCATACTCATTTTGGGATGATTTTATGACTTTTGAAATAATTTACTCGGTCATGTACAGTGCTTTGCTCTTCTCCCCTTTTTCGCTAAAGTACCATTAAAATTGTATCAAAATCGGTTTTTATTCATTACGATTCATTTTTTAAATATTTAATCAGAACTGTCAGGATTTTCTAGAATTTTTCTGTGAAATAAGATTAAGAATAATGCAAGGTGAAAAAGTTTGCTCAATTGTTCTGAAAAAAATGACGCCGGACAGTTCAAAGCACCATATTATGATAAGTAACACGAAAAATTGGTCTCATTCTCTACTTTTAGGAAGAAAAAAATCGATTTGTGTGCTTGAATGGATTGATAATTTTTAGGAGTCACTGAAAGAATATCTGCAAATGGGAGAGGCTTGGATCGATGAACAGGTGAAGAAGGCCAATGCGGATGCAAATCAGACTACCACTTTCGCAAATCCTAATCTCGGTACTTCAGTTTTCATAATTGAGTTGCTGATGCTTATTTCAGGCCCAGTTGTATTGCCGCCAGCCTCAGGAATGGCACAGTCTCATTGTCAGTCGTCTCCATTTGCATTCAACCCTGTAGCAGTCGCTCAGCCAGTCGCTACCTTCTTCCCTGCCTCCATTCACACAGTCAATCAGAATCAGCCAAGCAATCCTCCTGCAGTTTACATTCAACAGCAGCAGAACATGGCACAGACCATCATGATGCACAATTTGCAGGTAGATGTGTCAAATTTTATCTTTAATGTTTCTTTATGTACAAGTTTTCTGATTCTTCAATGACTATGGAAAAAATAAATTTCTATGAAGACAGAATCTAAAATTTTTGTCCTTCATAATTGCTTGTGTAGAATATGAAGTGATAGACTTCTGAAAGTACAATTCATTCTTAACTTTTTTTTTAAAATTTGATATTCCATTAAATTTTTCTTAGTTTTACAAAATAAGGCATTTTCTATGGTTGATATAAGTTAGAGAACAGCTAATAAAAGTAGTACCGAAAAAAATCGACAAGATTATCATCATATGAATTTCCGAGCTGCAAGGTTTAATATCCAGCATTCTATTACTAAATTCTTACTCTATACCTTATGGGTAAACTATTACTTTTTAATTTTCAATTAGAGCTGAAGAAAAGTCTTGCATTGAGTCACAATTTAGTAATTCAATTCTTATTAAATTACTGTATTAGTGAGGATCAGTTTGCGGCAATTTGCTACTGAAAATCGCTGAGTTAGAAATTTTTTTTTTTTTTTTATAAATAAAATTCTTCAAATCATATCTTCTTAATTTCAGCAGCAGCAGCAGCAGCAGCAGCAACAGCAGACGCAGCCGAGCAACAACGACCCCCTGTCGATCAGCTATTACGGCTGCGGCAACCAGCAGTGGATGACCATCGTGCTCAAAGCGCCCAGAGTCGCTCAGCCCTTCCCCTCTCCTGGCCAGCACATGCAGCAGCAGCAGCAGCAGCAGCAGCAGCAGCACAACTAGAGCAGAGCAACATTCTCGTCTCTCATTCAGCCAATACCAATTTATCCCTTCACAACACCTTTCTCCCCCTAATAACGGGTTCAATTCTCTCCTGTAATTTTACTATTTGCCTCGTTAAATTATTCCCACATTCAAAATTCAATTAAATTTCACTCCGAGTTCTTTTCAGATCTTTAGGTTTTCTTGAAAAATTATCTTGATTCCCTAGTCCTTCCCTTTTTCTAGGTATCTCTTGTCTCTTTGATCACCCTGTTGATTATTTCTTCCCCCTTTCTATTTCCCTATATTAGATGCTTTCTCCAATATCTTGATTTCCAAGTTATACGATTTGGCCCTTTCTCTTTATTTGTTCTTGTTAGTTATTATTTCGAAATAAAGTTTGACACAAAATTAATTTATGTCATCGATTTCTAATGCACTTATTTATTTGCTATCTGAGGGATTATCTGTAGAGACCGCAAGCACTTTTCAAGTTTGATGTTGATGGGATTTCAAATTACTCGAACTAGAATTCCCGATAGTCGAAAAAAAATTGAGAAATCTAAATTAAAATTCGATAATTGGTATTGGCCATATGAAGTAGCAACTACGCAGAATAAAGTAAATTCTTGTATTCGTTATTTTGAATCATTTCTTAAGCTTCAGATTTTTGGAATTAACAACAGAAATAAATCATTTGAAATATATGACTTGAATGCTCGACAAATTTCAGAAGGTCTTATCAACAAATCCATGAATGATCGATTCAAGGAATTTTACAGGTCCAGATCCCCCTGAATGACGTTTTGCTGCATCTGTGGCTTATTTGAAAGATATTATATTATTTGGGTGGAGAGGATCCTAGAACAGGAGGAGATACTGATTCTGTGGATGTAAGAAAGTCGAATGAACGTCCATGAAATAATTTTAGAGAGGTCAAGTCTCCCATTTTCGAGAGAGAGGAAAAAGAACGCATGAAATTTTTCGACATTTCAATTATTGCATTAATTGATAATTTCATGAAACCAAGACACCAATTAGAGTAATAAAAGGCGCCCAAAATGCTGGTGTCGTTGGTTTTTCGAAAAAGGCCTTCTGAAGGCATGAACAACGTCGAAATTCTAGTAACATAACTTTTGATAGGATGGATCGTTTTTGAAATCTAAAAAGTTTTGAGCTATTCACGATCTCGGCCATCATACTGATATCAAATTTGCCCAATTCAACCTATTAGGGAAAACCACTTGGCCTCTATGTATATTTTGTAGGAAAAATGCTACATGACCAAAAGTTCTCTGCATTGCAAGAATCGCATTCATTGTCAAACCTTGAATTGATATTTTTAAAACAGATTCTCCGTAATCCTCGAAACTGTTCGGACCAGAAACTTAAAATGAGTTCTGAAGGGTTATTTGAGTGTTTCCTATCTATATTCGACCTGGAGAACTCGATTTTGGGGCTTTTTCCCGGAGTTTTCAAGTCCAGGTTCGGGTACCGGGTCCGGGGGTCAAATTTCAAAAGTCAGCCTAATATCCCAAATTGTATATCAGATTGTTCGGCCCGATGAGCTGAGTTGAATGGTGTGAATATTTTTCGAATCCGACCTTTCTATCACAAGTTACGGCTAAAAGCAGTGCAAAAGTGTCAGAAATATGGGGTCCTTCATAGAAAAGTCAACTTTTCTCAACTATTTCTGGATATTACCTCCCAGTTTTTTCACACAATAATCTGCGAGTCCTGCTCATTCTAATTGAATAAAAAAATCCAGAATTGGATCAGGCCAATTGACCGAAAAAACGGTCCGAAGTCAAAAAAGAAAAATCGGATTTTCGAAAATGCCTATGAAAAAATTCGAAATATATATCAATCGATAGAGCTCATCAAACTGAGAAACTTTTGTGAAGACATCTCGATGAAATTTCCATTCCGAAATGAGATATCCAGGAAAAACTGAAAAA
>LIAE01008671.1:0-22620 GCA_002287525.1 Diploscapter pachys | reverse complement strand
AAGTTATGAATAAATGAAAAAAGAATTTTTTTTGGTGCAGGACTTTCTTAACAGCCTAATAATTGATGCATGTGAAGGTTTGAACGTGTGTGAAATGCTAGCAATGGAATTTTCGATATTTTTGTATATAAAAATTCAAGGTTCATTAAAATCCAAGATATATGATATAAAGTATCGCACAAAAGCATAGGATTATTCTCATTCTGAATCATTATCAATCCCGACTCTTTTCACCTATCAGATTAAGTTGAAACTAGGCATACTATCATGATGAAATGTGGACTATTTGTACAAAATTTCGGCTTAATCCAATGAGAGCAAAGTCCTGGGTTGAATGCCTATCCAGAATATATTAGGAAAACTCGTCTTGTAAATGACGAAATGACGGGATGATGAGACCTATCTTTTCCCACTCTGTTTAGCTCTACTTTCTCTCCCTTCTCTATTTCAAACCATAGGTTTTGCCATCCCGTTATCTCGTCATCTACGAGTTTCCTACCATTTGTTACCAATGCTTTTGCGCGTTGCTATTTTTCATGATTATTCAACAAATTCGCCATTCTTTAAATTAAGTTTCTTTCTCACAAATTTGATAAATGGTCTAAACTTACACTGCAAGAGGTGGTTGAAGTCTAGTAGGAGTGATCTGTTGAATTGAGCGATTGAGCGATGAAAGAATGGGTTCGGGAGGAGCGGGAGGAGCCACACGAGATTGCGGGGGAATGGCTGGAGGAAGGGCTTCTGAATGCTCTCGCTGCTGCTGCTGCTCCGCTGACTCGAATTGCACCATCTGAATTTCCTTTTTTATTGTAATTGTATCGAAGTTTAACCGCAAAAACGTCGTGTTATTTCCACCCTAACTCACAACTTGAAATTATCATCAAAAATCCCTAATTGCACGAATTCCTCTGATCAGTAATCTCTTCGTCATTCATCACCTTCTTCATTTTCCTTTTATCAACTGTCCACTTCCTTTCATTTTCCATTTTTTGTTGGCTTTTCGCGCGCTCGCTTCTGTACATTTAATTGCGTACACATAAACACTAATAAAATTTGACCCGAGCTACGCAAATTGTGAGAAGAATGGAAAGAAAGGAAGGAGAAGAGGGAAGGGAACCAGAAGAGATGACAGTCGACTTTCCGCTCTCATACTTCACAATGAGATAGCAGTGAAAATGGAAGAATCGGAAGCAGATATGAAATCTGCTTTGATCTGATTGTTTGTACATTGTGATTTCACGTAGAAAGTTGTTGCACCAGAATCAGAACAACCCCTTGGTAAATTTGAAAATAATCATAAATGACATTTGCTTTGCCGAATAGAACGTGTAAAGATGCTTCCAGATCTGGAGGACTTAGAAATTAGTTAAGATCTTTAGGAGCGGAAACAAAAGTGATATTGGCCAATCCAAGATCAATTGATAAGCATAATGTTTCAGCTATCATACAATAACAAAAATATTTCAACAAAACCTGGATGTAAAAATAAGGTTACCTGGATGTTCAATGCAGGCTGGTTGCAAAGTGGAGAGGAACACAAACAGTAGAGCGTCTTCTCTCGTTCATTCGTTGCACAACCGTTCTGGAAATTTGTCATAAATGGGAAAGTGAAATACTCATCGTCCAAAATCAAATAGAACGAGAAAAACAATTATATACAATACCTCAGCTGAATTGTCTCCGAACCAGGCCTTCGCAGTCTCGGGCAGAATGCACATCTTTTCTAAGGCGGATATTCCTGAAAAGATGGGAGTTTGTAACTTTTCAAATTGATTGGTACAACCTCCATCGAGTGAGATCCTCCTAGTCAGACAGAGCGCCCTTTCGTGAGTGCATTCCACCACAACTGGCCTCTGACAGATCCCTGCTTCCGCATTTTCCCTCTCCGCGCACTGCTCGCATCGCATCATCACTCCTGAAAACATGATTAATAAGGATTTTAAGAAACTTCTTATTCGATTTTTGAGTTAATGAAGAGATTTAAAGGTTTTTTTTTACATTTTTGCAATGAGGATCAGCATTTCTAGATGAGTTCTTTCAAAATAAAAGAAAAATTCAATGACTTTATCTCAATCCCAATTCTTATACACTAACCTACTCTAGTCAAACCAATAAACTAATTTGTCGTAAAGCTCTTTATCAATAGGCTAACTCGTAGTATAGGCTTTCACTAATTCCGAATGATCACCAAATCATTCACTGCGTTAAGAAAATACAGACAGACATAGACATCATCGATCCCCTAATGTGAATATCCTCGTTTTTTCTCCACATTCAATGCAAGTCTCAAATGACTTTTCTCTTTCCTTCATCCCTTATAAGGAGAAGTCTTCGATTGAGCGAAATCCTGCGATTCGATTTCAAGAAATAGCGGCTTTCAAGCAATACGCAAAGGACGAGAAGCAATGTCATAACTATTAAAAGCTTCGACATTATGAAAGATGCCAAATCGGTTAAATCGACATTTTCGGGAATAGAAATTGATCCGTTTATGAAACCGACTGAAATCTCCTGCGATAAACTCAAACAATAGCGGTTTAGTCTTATTTAGCTTTCAGATGTCATTATGATCGTGAATTCGAAAATTAAAGAAAAGCACTAGCCTTGTTTAGTAGGGGAAATCTTGATCTGCTCGCCACTCTGCTTTATGCTAACGAACTGTCCTCTGCTCACAGGCTGTCCATTTCCACTCAGCCCTGCAGCCGCATCCATACCCTTGTTTGCATCAGCTGTCTCTGCACCTCTGCTCGGCAATTGGGAACGACGGATGTCTCCACCGGCAGATGACTGAAAATTCAATCGAGTACTTTCAGGCAAATCAAATTTTTATTCAGTGGCGAGCAAAAGTTTGGAAACTTGAAATCATTTCTAGATCGCCTCCTCATAATCCCAAGGCCATCAGATTAACTCCGAATGCACAATTGTTTCAAGCCATATTGAAAGCTACCGTTGTAAATATTTACAAAACTAATCGCAAAATATATAACGAACCCTAGGATCGTTGACTGGAACGATGGGTCGTTGCTGGTTGAGAGAGGATACGCCAAATGCAGCCGATTGCTGAGGAGCGGGCATATTGGGCAGGGCTGGGGAGGGCGACAGAGGAGAGGATTTGCGGGATTCTCCTGAGGTCAGGTCGGAATCGTCGTCTGCTGAGGTGTCGCCAAACAATTCGGGATGCTTCTGAAACCGGGAAAAATAGCTTTTCGTGAATTTTCCCAACGCTCATCCAGGACTACTTAAAGTCTGCAGCAATTTCTGCATAAATGCTCTAGAATTTGTGCAAAACTGGACGAAGATCAAAGAAAGTAAAAGAAAATTATATTGAGAATGAACTCGTTCAAAGTCATTCATACTCATATGTTGACAATTTTAAATCAATGAAAGTACTCAATTTCAATTTACCGAAATTTGTCATAATTTTAGACGTATGAAGCATTGTTTGGTTTTTGCAAAAAAAAATCACCTCTTCGAATGCCATGAATTGCTCGGCAATCGGTACCTGATTGCATAGGGGGCTTCGACATAGACAATACGCGACTTCCTTGCCCTTTACGTCGATCAGGTCGCACTCCTCGTCGAGTTTGTAACTCTTCTCCGGGAATGTCATGTGGTGGTCTTTCTCGGAAATGCACTCCTTCATGATCGTGTAAGTGCCGTTTTCCGCCCGATGCCTGGTTGTTCGACAGAACATCCGCACATCCTGGCCGAACCGAGATGCGTAATTCGTGCAGTCGTACTTGAACTGCGTAGAGCATTCTCCGAATTCGGGCAGATTATTGTCTCCACAAATATAGCAGCTCAGTGATGAAGCTGAATCAATTATTTTATTATTGCATATCGAATTGTTTTTATCATCCTGTTTAGATTGTTCATGTCTTCGATGCATTCATCCCTCACTTTCCTCTCCAATAACCTGTGTACAGATCTTTATGTCTGCATATCTGCTATTTCGATACAAAATCATGTGGAATTGGGCTAGTCCGAGTTTAGCCAAAGTCGCAGCCACAAGCATATTCTCCTCTCCTCGTTGCCTTCCTGCCCTCCTTCTTTGACTCGTTTCGCTCCCGGAACCTTCCTCTGATCCCTTCGCGCTAAGCTCATCCGTCGAGTTGATTTTCCTGCCCAATTATCTTTCGAAACGCAAGTATGTAAATGCAAACGCAGAAAATGGAATGAATGAATGAGTGAAACGTATAAAATGTTGTTCGCTACATCTTTTGTTTCGATAAATAAATCCATTCATTTCGTCGTTCATCTTTCATTTTGCGTATTTGGACATCGCCTGTTGTCCCTGGAATTCCCCACTTCTCTTTCACTTCTTTCATGTCCAATTGCACAACTTTCTGCGTGCCCTGCTTGCTCACGAAGCGAAACCGCAGAAGGCCGAATGCGTCTGATACTGTTTGATCGGATGCGCCGGTTCAATGATATCATCAAAAGAGGAGATGAGAATTTGAGGCTAAATTATGAAACACAAGAAATGTGTTTGAACAAATCTAGAGCGCTCAACAATTTTTCCAAACTCTTGTTTTTGTATGCAGAAATGTGTGCAAACTCGCAAATGAGGACAGTTTGGGGGAGGAATGAGAGAAAGTGGGAATCAAGGTCGGAACGAGCGGAATCAAACGGCCCATCGGCCGCAAAACGGTTTAATTTGTCGACTTGATCGCTATTAAATTTAGCAGAGTTGGTGAACAAACTTTGCAATGAAAATATTAGGCTGATAGGGAAGTTCTTCCCCGTGCATTTATTTCTTCAAATTTACTTCGTCAATTACTCAAAGCAGATTCAAACTACATATCATAGAAATGGCGGAAGAAGTACTAGAATTTGAAGTAATGAATCGTAAAGTTGAGGTGCAATTTTGCTTTTACTGTTTCCATTTTACCCTATACCTATGTAGAAAGGATTCCATTAGCTAAATGTTTCTAAAATAGCGCAAATATGGAGATTGAACAAGCTTGATCCGACTCTTTCTAGACTTTGAACCAATACCTGTCCATTACGAAATGGAGATGCCAGTCTGAGGCCAATTTGCTATATAAAAGTCATCTGGAGAGTTAACCTCTTAGAGAAAGCAGCAATCGACTTCAGATTGTGAATACAAGTCTTCGAGTGCTGGTGAAAACGAAACGGTCAACTTTTTACTATGCAAAATATGAAACGAAAAAGACAGGATTTTGATGGATGGTATCGAGAAAAACTACCCTCACATATCGCTTCACGCATACTCATTTAGGAACCACTGGGAAAAACTTTCGCTCAAAATTCACAGAGCAAATAAGCGCATGATTGCAAAAGTCTGAATAATAAAAGCGTTATCTCGTTTTAATTTACAACACCTAAATTTCTTTTTAAAAATATTTTGAAGAAAACTACTACCTGGCTCGATGAATATCAGCAAAATTCCATATCGTAGCAGGTAAAACATAATAAAACAGTGATCTAAAAGATAAATGTCTACGGCTTGCGAGAAAAGCTATCCTAGAGAGATTCTACGAGCAGATAAATGAGAATAATAAACGTGACTATTGAATGGATTCAATCGCGGAGGAGTGGAAGAAAATCTATGCAAATCAGCCGGAATCGAGGTTTTTCGTTCGTGAGGAAGACTGGGAGTAAATTGGATCGAATACAAACAGTAAAACAGCGAGAAGGAGAGTGACAAGATATGTAGAACAGCAAGAAATCAAAAGACTCGGGAGAATTCATTGGGAAAGATGAAAAATTGTCGATGTTCAAGGGAAATGGGAAGGAAGAGAAACAGTCGAGGGATAATTAGCTCGGTAGGTGAGAAAAAGAAGAAATCAACAGAGTCGGAAGAAAGTCGCGTGGATAAAGGACAACAGGAAAACGACTGCTGCTGCTGCTGCAGTGGGATGGAGGAGAGTTTTGAGGGAAGATGAAAGAAGAAAGGAGGGGACGGGAGGAGGGAAAGCGGAGGACAGGAATGACCTGCTAAGGCAGGGGGAAAGTGGAGTCAAAAGGGAAAAACGATCAGAAGAGGACAAAAACTGATGAAGTGATGCAAATATGATGGAAATGATGAAGACATGCCATATTGCACTAATGCACAGCTTCTCTATGAGATGCAAAAGTCAAACCGTGGAAAGTCGCAAATTAACTAGTGAAAATGCAGACACGAAAATATGACGCAGAATGGAAATGAGGAGAACAGGTAAAGTGAAACTGGCAGAAGCACGAAAGTGGAAAGTGGAATGGCAGGCACAGGATTAGGGGCAAAAAAGGACAGATGAACAATTGAATGCAGAAATTGGGGATGAAGAAAACTGTTTTTGCAGCTGAATGAATGAATGAATGGATTATGAATCAACAAGCATAACTAGAAGCTGCAGCAGAAAGAGGAGAATGGAAATGAAGCAAATCGAGAGGACTGACGATGGTCGAGAAGCTGCTTATGCTTACAGACAGAGGGAGGGCGGCAGGAGAGCAGCCACGAATGGAGGGAGGGAGGGAGGATAAAGAGATTGAATGAAAGAGAGAACGTGAACATCGTTTGACCCAGCAGACCTGCAGCCCTGGGGCCCGACCACAAACTAGTCCAGCGTCCAACACAAAGTATGCGACAATTGCACTGAGCGAGGAGAGATGAGAAAGGAGAGAGAGGAGAATACAGAGGGAGATTGGAGAATTACAGGGAGGATTGAATTGAATCGAATCCCTAAATGCAATTGCGACACCACATAAACAACGTCGCTTAGCTGCAATAATCCACAATAGGTAAGAGTCTCACTCTCACTCAACTACTAATCCGTCTTTGAATCCATCTCCTCACTTCTATAAATGAACAGCTGCTGGTTCATAAGTATCATCATCGTCATCCAGCCAACCAACTAACCATTCAACTGATTCTAAATACAGACTGTTTCGAATGGGTGACGTGTTCGAGAATTAATAGCCGTCTCGATTTCACAGCCGCAATTACGCAGCCATAAATAAGTCGTCAAAGATTCAGTGAGCAGCTTTGAAATAGACGGTACGACGAAACGAGCGTCACGTCATTTCTACTGTGATCGTCTTATTATTTGATGAAAATGAAAGAAGACGAATTTTAGCACACGAAAAGTGTCACAAGTGTTCATTGCAGATTTGTTCATTGTCTCGGCTCATTTCCTTTTCTTTGTTCATCCGATTGCAAAGTTCGTAGGTCACTGGCATATCTGAAATACATATTAGTTTATTTTTGCGCGCGTAAAAATTTGTCATCTTTCATTTGCATAAAATAATAACGGCGGTTACAATACAATACGAGTATGGGTACACGATTTCTACAAACTGTTAACACGTTGTCTTTTGAATCAAGCTATAATTTGATAAAAATCGTGCCGTCAGATTGTAAAAGACGTGTACCGTCTATACCGTCATATTTTACTACTGATTCTGTGATACAGACATTGGTAAGAACACCTCGCGAAGTGTAACTCTTGTTTCTTGACGAAACTTTGCAAATAGATCGTTCGTTACATAGATGATGATTCGGAAATTAACAAGTGCAACCGAGGTTGGAAACTATCAAAACTCCGTTCACAGTAATCTTTTGTATATTTTTTCCATGCAATTTAGCTTACATCGAAAACACGGCACAAACAGTTTTCATATATAGAATCAAATATTCAGCTCTAATCTATCATTCATCATCAATTTCAGCGTGACTGAAGTCGAGGTCGAGACGTAGTGAAGACAAGCTGCACCACTGATACCTATCCAATATTATTTCATTTACCAACAAGATAAAGATCCTGTGGGCGATTTTTATCCTGTACCTTGATTTGTGCTTTGCTTCAGTATGCTTGACATTTCAATTCCTTTTTCGAATTCATATGAGAAGGTTCTTGTAACCGGAGTTCGGAGAGTCAACAACAAACTCCGGAATCGGGTCGGGACTTGTGAACATCTCTGATTGCCCCTGTCTCTGCTATGCATGAATGTGGTTGTTTTGGAGCGTTCCAGTTGGAATATTTCGACAACGAGCATCATTCTGTCCTGCTGTCTTGCAGTCAGCCAGTTCGTCCGTCCATCCATTTACCATTTGCAGTCTTCCTTCCATTTTTCCTCGTATTCTTCATCCATTTCACATTCCGTCTCCTAACGACGAGCTGTTTGTTCATCCCATTGGTTTCTCCGTTGCTGCTCGTCCGCTCACCTGCAGGACTCCATTCATCTCCTTCGAATCTGTCCTCGACCTAAGACAAACGGCTCCTTGTGTGCAGTGGCCGCTTTTTGCCATATCTCCCTTATTTTTTAAAAATGAACTTGAGTTCCTATGTTTTCATTTGCCTTATCTTCTCATATGAAAATGGTGGATTGAGAGTGGAAGAATGGGGAGGTGGAGTGATGAAGTGCAGGAGGCAGGAACAGCCTGCAATGCAATGCAATGCACAAATGCAGTGTGCAGTGCAGACACCAAAAGGAGGACTAATTGAGCTCGAGCGCCAATTCTGACATCCCCATCCTGCATAAAAGCCGTGGATTTTGAATCGAATACTCGAGATATCATTTTTATGCCTATTTTATAATAAGTCACATGTAGGCATGCGGAGTTTTTTCCTTCTTATTTCACAGCGATCTCAATATTTATATGAAATCGGTCAAAGGTTTCTTATGAATTCGAGGATTTTAGGAAAAGCACTAACTGATCATTTATCATATTATTTCATAGGATACCTATTTCTAAATAACAGCATAACCTACTTGAAGAATTTTAGGATAATGTTCTAAGAACAAATCTAGCTCTTTCTCGCGCAATTTGTGATCGTTAATCTCTAATAACTAATTTGTCAATTAGTTGGGAATCCAACTCCTCATTTATTTACAAATTTGTCCATAGTAGACTATAAAATATCCATCATTTTCTCTATGAATTCTTCATGTCTTCAAAAATTCATTTCATTGACTCTCCGTCGATGCCTTTTCTCGCATTAATTTACATGCCCGAACTAGCATATTCTTCTTGGTATCCTCAAGGCTACCTACATTATTTTATAGCATCCTGATTCGAGTTCTAGTTCCCACTATCTTATCTGAACTTGTCTACAATTTCTCTATGTGACTACATTTGCATTCTTCTAAATATGTTCTTCACGGAGAATCATGATGAGTTAATGAGATTCAACAGTTGAGAAGTTCCATTTCCTTTTATTAGACCTGCGTTTTTCTGTCAGGTATCTCTGTGTGGCATTTCCTCGTATTCAGATAAATGAGCTAATATAATTTATGACAAGCGCATAATTGCATTCTCGATTCTGGTATGTTTGGTATGGGTCGAGTCCGATAATAAATCGACCGGTTGATTAAACTCATTTAGAAGGCAGAGACAACATTTTTGTCCGTTCTAATTCGCGATATTTTCCGTGTCTATTTTTTTTATCACTTCGATACGATTACCTCTTCATCTGCCTCATAAGGAGATTCTCCTCTTTGGACAAAGCGTAAATATTGAAATTTATCAAACTAGCCGACGATGTTCTCAGCCAATCTCAACTCTTTGTTCAAAATGTTCCAGCAGACAGGTGCATCTATAAATTGTACCTACGTACATTTCACTTCTCTCCCAATAATACGCATATCAATGCTCTCGATTTTCTTCTTCGAGGAAAATATTTCACTTAACGTAGTTTTTTATAACGCGACTGAGAAAGTCAACTAATTCATTTTCTATTTTTGTCAGTGAAGGTGAGAGTACAAGTGTATGTATGCAAATCAAAAGGTGTTTGACTTCTCAATATTGGATGGTGAACATAACTGATTTCATGGTTAGAAAGAAATCCTTCTCTGGCTGCATTCTTCATTTTTTTCAGAATAAGGTATCCTTAATTTCATCAGAATTAAGATGAAAGTCTCAAATCTTTATGCGAAAATTCAATATGTCATCGCTTGCAAATGTGATAAATGAGCCTGCGTATTGTCGAAACGCATTGGTTGCACAGAAAATGCACGATTAAATCTCCGCAAACTCATGCCGACAGCATGCTCTTTGTCTCCACTCCCTCTTATCAGAATTGAGAATTATGTTTGGGTAGTTTGCTTGTAATATGAGCTTTCTCCTCGTTATCCATTCTCGATCTTATTTTCTGCCCGAATATAGCAAATCTCCGCTCGGCGTTTTTCGAATACTCAGTATGCCATGTTCAATTCATTTTCAGTATCTACTTTTAAAATAACGGAAATATAGTCTCGCTTCATGTTTTTAAAAGCTCCATTTAGCTATAGAATGTCCCTATTCTATTAGACCCTAATGTGTTGGGGAAAATTCTTTTTATAAGGAATGAGCTGCAATCATTTGCAAACGAGCAAAAAATCGCCGCTATCGAATCTAAGCAATGCTCATATTTCGCGTCCTAACCCGAGCCTAACTCGTCAACATAATACCCCAATCTCACTTTACCTCATTTGCAGTGCATTCCATTTTTCAGAAACGAATCTGTACGGTTGTAATTGCCAACTAGAGAATTTAAAATCATGATGGAATTCCAAGTCCGACTTTTAAGAATGGCGATTGAAATTTCGTAGTTGTAAAGAAGAATTGATCTGCGTACTTATTGTTTTCGTCTAGCGTTGTTTTAGCGTGTCTTCACTTACACACTTCTGCTAATCCTAACTCCCTCCATGCATAGCTAATCATAGCCCATATTACCGTTTGTCGAGAATTTTCTCCGATAGTAGAGAATTCTGAACGTAATTATCTTCCATATTTACACTTATCGCCCGCGCCAGATAAAAAGTACAACGAATTTATTCGAACGCATATTTTTAATGAATGTTTAATCCTATTTTCTCCCGTGTATCAATAAGGGAGAATGCTGAGATATTTATGGGTTCTCGAGATCAACTATTTCAGTTGCTAATCACCGACACTGCTTATGTTTTGAGAGTACTTTTGCTGATCGTAAGACAATTTTTCGATTTTACTCTTGTTTATCGAAAGGTTTATTCATTTTTTTCTGAATATTTCCAACAAGATCTCAGAATAATTCTATCTAAGACGATTTTGTCCAAGTATCATATTTAGAGCAAATAAATAAACGAAAAGCATCGTGTATTCTTGATAAATTAGTACCCTTGAAGCTGTCGCCCTCCACCACATAATAGTCCAAAATGTTTATCTTATTTTTAACACGCTCCTTACTATTCTCAAATCGTTTATCTGGATATCTTTCAGCTCATTTTCAGTGCTCTTCATTCTGCAATTCTCTTCGAGGATTTTCATCACTTCACAATTGTTGCATCTATCTGCCTTTTCTTCATTTTTTGACTTGTTGTGATATTTTCATTTCACATATATAAATTTCGATACATTTCCACCTCTGTTTGTTTGATTTTGTGTAGATTCGCAAAGCAATCTCAAGGGTACAAATTCGTGTGAACTTTAAGCTATTTTATGGAGCCGTAAAATATCATATAATTCAGATTGAAATTTATCACTTCATTTCAAATAATCTCTCATATTTTTCGTCACTATTTCTTGCATTTGCTGTTTGAGTTATTCTTCTTTGTAAAATTGTAATCATTTTCATAATCAGGAGTTTTCAGACAGAATCGATGGAAAACGAGACGGAAGTGGTTGAAGATTTCTGCACGATTGAGAGTTTGGATAGAAGATGGTACATGGCTTTGGCAGGGAGCATTCTGTCGGTCATATCTTGCATTTCTAATTTGATCATTGCCAAGGTGACTGATTACGAGTTCTTCAAGCCATTCAATCATAATTCAGGTTCTCCTCTCATCCAAACACAATCACTTCTTCTTTCTCGCACTTCTGGCAGTTTCTGACGTTTTTCTTTCATTAATGTACACACCAGTCATCGCTATGGACATTTTGAAGGTTTTTATGAATATTTCTATAAAAACACTTTCCAAATAATACACAAAAATATTCCGCTCATCTCATTCATGTTAAAAATTTATCCCAACTGATTACTACGAGAATATTCATAAATCATAGAAAGTAGAAGATAGAACCCAAAATTTAGTCGAATCAGACGAACATAATTCCAGGAACGTCTTCAAATGCTCTGGCTCTATCAAATTTACTGGTTCTATATCGGGCCTATGCTCGCCTTGTGTCATGTGAGAACCATCAAATTCATCTAAATTTTCATTAGTGCAAATAAATTCCGACAATTTCAGATATCGATGACATTCTCTTCATACTTGATCATTCTCGCTACAATAGAGCGATTTTTAATTACGCAGAGGTAAATATTCTTCTTCAATCAAGCAGAACTCATTTTCATTACCATTCAGATCAGTCTACCTCAAATGGTTTCGTGCCAACCGCGTCTTCCTCGCCTTTTTGATGCTCTTTTTCTCTGTCGTTCTCAAGGGGCCTCTAGTGTTTGAAGTCGCTGTGAGTTTGTCTATTTTTCCTTTTCCATCTATTTATCCACAACTGTCATCATTCTCGCTTTCCAAGTATTTCACAGATTTCATCCAAATTATGTCTCCTTCTAATTATCCCCGTCCTTTCTGGAGTATTCTCCTTTCATCGAAAGTCGTCCTTTTGACGCATTCCGACACCCAATAAGTGCAATTAGAGCGTCTGATAATTATTAAAAAAAATGAAATTGTATTATTTCTTCTTAAAAGTGCAATTTTTAAACCTAAGCAATAGTTGGAAAACTAAGAGAAAACAAGCATAATCAAGTTGAACTTGGAAAATCGAAAAAATAATCTGCCAAAATCACCCAACTCAAAATAAAATTCGAGATTTTACTCCAATTTTCAGATAGATGAGAGACCCGAATGCAAAGACTTCCCGCTGATGGCTTTTGCCCCCTCGCTCAATAAAAAACTTGTTGACACATTTGTCTATGGCACAATATATAAATTTTATATTAGGCAAGATTACATATCGGCAATTAAAAAGAAATCTAAAGAACTCATTTCAGGAATCTGTTCACTGTTTTCTTCCCATTTATTTTACTAGGTAGATTGATTATTTTATATTGAGAATCTTTTCCAATGACTGAATTAATTTAGCTCTGCTCAATTACTTGATCGTGAGGACTTTGAGAATTCAACAGAGGTCGGCAGAAATGTTCCGATTTCTCTCCTCTGATCACAAGGTGCAAATGCTCTTCGATTCTTCAATCAATCAAAAATCATACATACATTCAACTATTTTCAGATAAAAATTCGCTCTGCCACGCGGCTGATGGTCCTCATCGTGTGCAGCTACCTTGTGGCCAACTTCCTCAATCTGGTCATTAGTTCCTGGGAATTCATCGACTTCGAATCCACTCAATCGGGAATGCCTTTTGTGGTTAGTTAGAAATTAATTTTAAAATCCATCCGTCCCGTTCTATTTGCTTCAACCATACTAATAAAATCAGTCGAATATCTTTCTAATCATACTACCCATTTATCTTCACTCAGATATACGAATTCTGTGCCGATCTGACCTCACTGCTCTATGTACTGGCCTGTGCGACAAGACTGCCGGTCTATTATTTCTGCAACCAAGAAATTCACGACACAATGCGAGAATTCGTTTGCTGCGAACCTGAGTTGCCCAAGTCCAATAAGTGTTCCGTTGTCATGAAATCACTGTGAGTTATTTGATATCTAAATATTTTGATGATCACTTTGAGCAAATTTTGTGAGTAAGATATTCGCAAAGAAGATATGAAGCAAAATTACAAAAAAAAAAGTCAAAGCGCTTCAAGCTCGATATTTTAGAGACCCGAATTCCACGAAACAAATTGGAACAGAGCTGGACGCGGTCGCGATAGCCATTGCGCGGCATTTGGTCGTGCCGCCAGAAGCACTCGAAATGGCTTGCAGATCGGCCAGGGAAGCCGAGAGAAACCCATTCGCGTGGCCGAAAGAGGAGCAGCAGGATGAGAATGGCAATGAAAATGCAAGTGGCAAAAAGGAACTGCTCATTTGCAACAAGGGATATAGAAGCAGAGATATTATTTGATGGCCGATAAACGCCCACAACACGCAGAGACACACATATGGCACACAACATTATTACGGTTCATAAATATGTCTTCGTCAGTAAAATAAAGATTTCTATTTCATTTTCATTAACTGGATAGTATATGCTAAATTTAACGACATTTGATGTCGGATATTTTCATGCATTATTTGTGTAATTGTTATCGAAAGATGTCGCCTACCACCAGATTCGCTCACTTGGTCTTTCTGTTTTCCAGAGCAGCAGCGAGTGCCCTTCTGCACTGTCTCAGCAGATGCGAATACACCAGAGGAAACACTGCAAATCGCTCAATCAATCAATCAATTGATAATACTAGCTTTTTAGACCTTGGAAAATTCATAAAATTCGAAAAAAAAGCTAAAAATTAGAAAGTTTAAATGAAAATTGTATCATATAGGATGTAATAAAATTATTTGCACCATGATGAGTTCATAATCTGATAATGTGTGTGAATTTCTAAAAGAGTTTCTCGCATTATTTTCTATTCAGAACATTTAAATTATTATATGTCAGGTTTCATTAAGTTTAAAAGAATTGAAAATTTGGAACTTCAAATTGACATTTTTATTAATTTCGATGCAAATGAAGGAGGCGCGGATTTTTCTCTTTTTCTCTCTTTAACGAGAGAAGAACCGTAATCGTCGTCGCTATATCAATTGGCCAATTACTGATTGTGACAAATTTTATCTCTCTCGCTAAGAGGCAAAAAGGGAAAGTGAAAAGAGGAGCCATGTAGCGTAATGACTTCAATTGTTCTTAAGAGTTGAAAATAATTCTAGGAAAGAATATTCTGCGCCTAGTCCGCTATTACTCCGCTTTTATTCCTTAGGTGGTCCCGCGCGGCACCGCTGAGGAATAAGCGCGGACAAATTTCTCCGAGTTTGTAATATGAAAGATTTGTCAGTCTTTTTAATGATAGCACCAACATTTAAACCTAGGCATACTTTATGGAGATTCTTATCAATACACCTGCATTCATCAGCGCAGGCGCTCATCACCTACCTTATCGAATATATTTTCTCGTTTCTTGAACTATCCATTAAACACAATTTTCATGCTCAGATAATTTTCTTCAAGCAACTATTGATCGATTTAATCTCGATGATGCAGTCATCAATTTCGCCTGATCGAAATTCGTTTTTTTGCTGTTTTTATTCAAATTTAGTTATTTTGCTGAAAAGTAAAATTTTCGGATTGATCATCATCATATTCAGCATCGAACATGTCCAATGAAGAGGTAGAAAAGACAATTGAAGAAGAACTGGAAGAACCTACCCATGAACAAATAGAAAATTCGAAAAGTAGTCGTCGAAGTCGTTTTCTTATTCTAAAAACCGTATAATCTAGCTGGCGGGTTCTTTAAAAATTTAACGAAGAAGATAGGCCATCGATCAAACACAAAGAAGAAAAATCTAACGTCGGAGAGTATTTCAGAGCCGTATAACTTTCAGTATGGATCATTACTTCCTTATAGCAAGAAAACGATTGAAATTCAGGCATATCGATCATCTTGGCGAAGATTCACTTGATGAAGAAGGCAGAAAGCTTTACGATATATTGAGGGAAAAACTTAAAGTATGAATTGAAAATCTACCGTAACGAATAAAAAGTACCAGCCACCAATGAAATTTTTGAGTGCCTCGTTTGGCCCGGAGCTGTTCGAAATTCCGAACAACCCTGGTTTTGCCATTTTTATAATTCAATTCGGATTAAATTTTGCACATATAGTGATTATTGCATAGCGAACGGCTTAGATGTCTTATAGTTAGCCCGATTAAAACATTACAAGAATCCAAACCAATTGTTCAAGACTTGAGTGATCAGATACTTTTGTCAGGTATTATATACCGAAAAGGAATATATAAATTCAGATAGAGGAAGGAGCTAAAGATGAAGAAAGATTTGTTATGAATGTCGTGCTAAATCGACGTGACAAACTGAGAGACTGCATCAAGAACGATCAGAATGGAGGAATGGAAGCACCCACATCAACAGAGCTTGATAAGCCAGCACAAACCTCTAAGCATGACAATGATCATCAATCACCTCCACTACATAATCTAGTAAGCGTTTTTCAAGGAAGGCAAATTTTAAAATTTTAATTTATAAGAATTTTTAAAACTAAATTGAACGATAAGAAAATTTATTTAAAAGAAGAAAGTAATAAGAAACTAGGAATTTTAAAGTTTAACATTTTTGGGAATTAGTTTCGTTACGGATTATTTTTTACTGCAAGTACTTTTGTCCCAAAATGGGAGAAAGGAGAGATAAGGAAATAGCGTTTGGGACAAAAGTACGTATTTTGAGACAAAAACATTCACTTCAAATCTTTGGAACAGAACTACTCGCACATTAATTTCTCACTAATTTGATGAATTTCAGGAATTGACGTGTCAACAAATCGAAGATATAAATGAAAGGCAGACAAATTTGGCAGAACTTCGCGTGGGATTCACTGAAGTACAAGGAGAGCACAATGTACAACAGGCCCTTCTTTTGCTGCATACTAGTGCGAACCACTGCTTTAAATTCATCAACAAGTTTCAAGAATCCGTATGAAAATTCGTTTTTTTCTTGCAAAATTAACTATTCTTCTAGTACAACACAGTGACAGAGAAGAAGAAGGCAGCTGAAAATGTCGGAAGTTAGCTTTTTTCCATCATTTTCCCGAATATTCTCATTTAGAACTTGCCTCTTTAAATCCACTCAGAAAAAATCTTGAGAAGGCCGAACTAAATGTTGCAGAAATTATTCATAAGGTAACGAAGTTCTTCTTCTCTGATTTCGGCTACTTGTATCTACAGACAAATATTAGGAATAGATTTGAGTAGGGAGAAGAGGGAAGATAAAAAAGATCGTCTGTAAATACAGAGGGTTTTGATATTTGAAATCGATTGAAAATATGCCGACTTTCAGAAAATAAAAGACGAATTTCTCATTCCTGCTCTACGCGAGCTCATGACTGCGTTCACCAGCTTCAGTGTTGCAATCGGTTCGATCCAACTACGAGGTGCGTCAGAAGGTCAAGTCACGACTATCATCAGCACTTTCGAGACCCACATTCGCGATTTGACTGATGAAGTTTCAGTAAGTCTTATTTGTTCTAACTGTTCTTCTGGGGGCCGAAGGTGATTTCTATCAAAGGCTACAAGGGACGTCCCTACAATTTTGATACAAATCGCCTCCAACTCTTTTTCTAAACTTCTTTAATTTTGCAATTTTAGAAGACGTCAAACATGCAAATTAAAAAGGTAGAGCAACATGAAGCCAAGATGCACTCCTTGCTCGATGAATTGTCCGACAAGTTGAAATTCGACGCAAATGATCGACTTGAGGTGAGAAATTTCAAGGAATTCATATAAAAAAAATGGTAAATTATAAGCCATACGAATCAAAAGAGTGGTACGTAGTTTCTTCTGCCTCTTCCGCCTTTTCTACATATTTTTCAATACATGATCTATCATTTCGTTTGACTCTGACCAAAACAATATATCCTGTGTCATCATGACATGCAATTTATAAATTACCGAAATTTTAGGCGAAATTCATCGAAAAGCAGGAAGAGCAGCTGCAAAAGGTGCAGACGTACGTTCTGCCTGGGAGTCTTCTGATCGAATCGACCTTCGATTTTTCTTTCATCTTTGAGGAATAATTTTCCCCCACCTCCACCTGTAGGAAATGACGGAAGATATCTTTTGAATGGGACTCAATTGGAAGACGATATTTTCTAATTTTAGCAAGAGTAAATTGAAAACCCTACTTCTTTCATTTAACTCGTTCATCATGTTCATTGCCTGAATTATTCTATGTACTGATCGCACCAATTTTTTGTGTTAATATTTTGATCTTTTCGCTGGTCAGGAAGCTTTTGCCCATTTGCCTGGCCCAGCGATTTTGTTTATCATCCTTTTTCTCTATTCTATTACTCTTCGCCATCCCTTGATAAAGAGATCATCTCCTCCTCTACCGTGCCCAAAACTTTGTTCTTTCTCGTGAACAGGGCAGAGCACAGTTGCCTTGTTATTTTTGTCCAACTTCAAATAAAATAAATTCTTCAAAAGATTTAACTATGGGCTCAAGTCAATTCGCATGGACGAAAATAGTGCATTCGCTAGCACCCGAGAAAGATACCGGCAGGAAAATCACATTGTTTTCCGTGGCCTGCATAATTATCCTGATAATTGATGAACGTGGTACAGTTTACAATGGAAGACAGTTCGTGCAAAAACCATCAAATCTTGTAGAAAAAGTTTCACAAAAGTTGAAGGGTGAAGTGTCCTCACTGAAAACCGCTTATTTTTTTGCCTACCATGTTCTAGGCCGATAACGGAGAGACTGCGGATGGAAGTAATGAAACTTCTTTTCATTTTGTAACTATACTGAGTGTATGCTAATTCGATTTTTCTTTTTATTATTTTCTTAATTTCAAAATTCTCGATTTGATCTCGAATCCTTCAGCGTTACGGCATTTGAGCGTCTTTTTGACGATTCTCTTTTTGGCTTAGCTAGCATCGATTCTTGTTGCTTATCGGAGATGAAATCGAAGAAGCAAGGAAGAAGCCGAAATGGACAAAGGCGCAGGACACAAGAGACAAGAACAAGTGGAAGCTGATGAAAGGAGGGGAGGGATGAAGAAGACAGGGGGATTTCAGGCAAATCCGATCGGTCGATGCAGCCACGCATTCAGGCAGAGAAGCTATGAGGCAATGGCCATGCATATTCACTTCTTTTTCCGACTAGTTTAGATGTCAATTGTTTTATTCATAACATAATAGCTAAAGAGACGAACAGAAGTTGCAATCAATTCATGATCTATAAAGATAGCCGTTTCAGTCACGATTTTAAACTTACTTCATTACTGCTAATATACTGATTTCGAATAGGGTTAGATTGTCAATGTCGCGTAAATTCACTAGTCAAGCTAAACTATAATTCTGAAGCTGATCTTAACTTCCGCTTAGATTGGGCTTTGAGCTTTTCTTTCTAAATCTCCTTATTTCTGCTATGACTATTTTTAGGAGAAATGTCCTTGTTCATAGTTAATTTTGATGATGTGAATTCCTTCTCACTATTTTTATATCAACATTTTTTCACCTTTTGCTATCAATCATTAGTATTCCACTTTAGTAGAACTGCAATGCCAATATCGGATGATGACAAGCAGCTGGCTGCTGAATTGGCGAAACGGGCAAATGGGAGTGAGCAGAGCTATTGCCAGCATGAGGACAATCTGCATCGATGGCTGGTGGCTTATGAACGGGACGTCGACAAGGCTGCTGCTGTGAGTTGCTATGACTAATTTCCTTCGTCCAATTGAAATATTCGATTCTTCGTTTAGGCTCTGAAACGACATCTGAATATTCGTCAGATTATGGAAATCGAAAAGCTAGCAGATGGAGACATTGAGATTGAGGAACAGGTTGAGAAATATGCTCCCATGACTATTCTTGGCCGAAATCATCCCGATGACAATAAGGTCGATTGTTCTGTAGTCATTTTCGTCCTCTTCATTCGTCTAATTCAGATTGTCATTTTCGAACAGAGTGGGAAAATCGACATAGGCGGTTTGGTTGATAATTTGCAGGTTGGATATCTTATGAAATAATAAAAGAAATGCACTTGCTGAAACAACATCTCATTATGTCCGCCAGTCAAATCAATCAAAACTCCAATATAATTTCATTGAATTATTTTTTAATCGTTTTGATAAAATTTAATGAATTTTGAATGAAGATCATTGTTTACCATTGAAGCAAGGCTTATGTTGGAACGATTTCTGAATTAGTAAATCAAACTCTATATATTAAAGGACAACTCAAATGCAATGCAAAGTATTTGTAGATGACTTCATTCATGCAAGCAAAATTTCGGCTGATGGAAAAGTTGCACAGACGAGTTGTCGAAGAGGAAAAGCGTCATGATCAAATGGGTGGAGCTGTTCTGATCATGGATCTGGAAGGCATCGAATTCAGCACCAAGCTGCTCTCCATGTTGACAGGTTATTGCGTTCATTCTGAAAAAAAAAAACATGATTTGATAAATCAATTTCAGGACCATACAGAATAATGTGGGGCACGTTATTCGATCAGTACCCTCAAATTATCCAGCAGATCATTATCGTGAATGCACCAAGTTTTGTCAATGTCCTTCACACAGCCTGTAGTCCATTTCTACCAAATGATTACAAGGTTTTGTTTAAAACTTGAAGACTGCTTCACAATTCAATGGTTTTTAGTCAAAAATACATATTTCGTCTTCGAGTGCACGAAACTATTTGCCGACGGTTATTCATGCGAGCTGCCTTCCAGAAGAATTGGGTAATTACAACTGCAAATATCTGATCTGAATCAGAGATACATCCTGCATAAGTAGATTTTCGTTAAATGTCATAGAGTTAAATTAGATAAATATAAGTTCTTAAAATCAATATGGATATTCGATTCAATTTTCATTTATTATTTTTACGAATGAATAATTTATTTCTTCTTGAGAGAGAAAAACTGACTTTCATTCCAACATTACGATAATTAGGTGGATACGCAAAGATGACTCTCTCGATTGACGATGAATGCGAATTGGCGGTTCCTTTATGCGAGCCAATTCGACCGATTCCTAAGCCCAAAGTCAGAGAAGTTCAGCTCGATTCCGTCACTGTTCCTGCGGGTTGGGATATTTGAAGTTCAGCTAGATGCGGAATAAACAAATAAAAGTTTTCACTCGAGAAGAGCACAGCACTTTTTTCATAGTTAATTTGACGTTTTCCCGCAAAAATATTACAATAGAGCTAAAATTATCTTTTCAAATGAGCGACTGAATTGGTGTTTAGGTGGAAACACTTTGCAAAAATTCTTATGGTCCGAAGGAACGAAACTCCGATTTTTCCTGCAATCTGACGACAATTTTCACCATTACATATTCCATTCGAAGGAGAATACGGTGAGAGAATAGAAAATTACAAGCAAAATGACATGGAATAAACAGACTCGAATGGATGCTTGGAGAGAAATATATCCTGGCTGCGAAAGACCTGCTACTGCATTAATCGATTCTTGGGTCTGGACGGTTCCCGCTTCCGGGTATGCTAGTTTCCAATAACACTTAACAATAACGTTCGTTTTTTCGATATTACTTCATTCGATATGGGAACGAGCGTGCTTGGGTGTTTTCGATTAATATCAATTACCGAATATTCGAGTTGGTTGGGGATGAGGAAATCCCAGCGGAACCCATCGACACTTTTAATATGTAGATAGAAAAACTGAGATTTTCCATGATGCATATGAATCTTTCACAAGGTTAAACGAAAATTGGTTGAAAATAAATATTCTAATCTACTAATTTAAATAATTCTTCCTAATCATGCGGTGAAAAATTCAAATATCAGTTTGAATGATAACATGTTGTGTGATCTATTGTTTCAACTTCCTCAGTGTGATTTTATGAATGTGCAAATAGCTTGTCTGGGCGATAATCGAATAAATCCGAATGCATTATGCAACCTACGCTCTGTCTGTCTGAGCGGATACGTGAGCATCAGAAGGCACATAAGCGGCAACTCACCAATTAGATTAAAAGTTTAAATAAACATGAGCAAAATGTGATCCTTTATTTAATTGCTAAATTTGGCACTCTAAACACTTATTCAATTTTCCAAAGTTGGAGTTGAACTTATCATTCTTAATTGGAATACAGATAAAAAATATTGTCTGGAACGAAACTATCTATGTATATAATACCGAAATGTCTCTTTAAGTTTCATTTACGATACTAACCTCTTATTTGTGAAAAAAAACAAAATTAATTTTGCCGTGATATATTCTAGTCGTTTTGCACGGATACATTTTTTCCTATTAATTAGCAAATTTTGCAAAACTAGTATGGGGGAGTTGAAAAATTTGTAAGTTCCTGTGTGAAAATTATGAAAAAGGTTTTGAAAAAGTTATAGCATATTGTAGCATAAAATTAAATTTCGAAAAAGCTATGTGAATAAAATGTTATCTACCATTAACTAACAAAATGCCATGCAATCTTTGAATAGTTACAATTATGAAATAGCATGTATCATCGTATTCAGCATTAAATTCATTTTTACATAGTGAGATGACGTCATATGATAATTACAAATTATCCAGGAATTATCTTCAATTTTTCCACATAAAATATGAATAGCTCTATTATTTGTTACATTTGATCTTGATCCCTAACAACTTCATTTTGTGACAGAAAGTAATTGCTCTTTACCGACTATGCCAATTTCATTGAAATTTCTCGACATGCACATTTTCTAAACGCAAACTGCGATTTCGAGAAAATGTAAAACAAAAACATAAATCCGTCAGGCAATTTAACTCCTAGACTCTTTCCTTCATAATCTCTCACAACAACTCCAGCAAATAATTACATCAAATGTTATCGTTGCAAACCATGTTCATATTTCCTTGTTCGGCTACAAATCCGATTGTATTTTGAGATTCGAGTGGGCACTTCATTTAATGTAGAATAACCTCTAGTTGTCGGTTAATCTACCATTTACAAAGGATATTCAGTCGGTGTGTCAAATGTCAGATGATGTTACTATTTCATCGAGCAATGGCACTGTCTATCTATTCAATTCCTTGTCAATCGAGAATGCAATTAGCTCTGCAATAATTCTA